>VZTN01022748.1:1964275-2068786 GCA_013400515.1 Erpornis zantholeuca | reverse complement strand
CGGGCCGGCGGCGTTCGCGGGGCCCGGCCCGGGCTCGGCGGGCCCGGCACAAAGCCTGGCTCGGGAGGAAGGAAGCCGGGTGATTTCATTGCTGTTTTCAGCACGGTGTCAATTCCCTCGCTCCGGCTTTGGAAGGACTCTCCACGGCAGCACTAGGAGCCGCTTGCCAATTTAAGGAAATTTGGTTTTGAATGCAGAAGCCCACAATCCTCATTCTGTCGGAGGCTGCAGCTGACAAAATGCTTTCCTTTTTGTACATCTGAGCTCATAGAGGACGCTCTTTGTCATTCCCTCTGCCACCGCTCCGGGAAACGTCATGTTTCCTGTGTCACCTTCCGCATGGCAAGTGCATCTTGTCTGGGCGTCCCTGCGAACTCCTGGCAGAGCTGCAGGCACCACCATGCTTCCCACAGCTTGTCCCTGTCTGTGCCTGTCACCCCTGCTCTGCCTGCCACGCTCCTCATGTTATTTGTTACCTGCAGACCCCACACAGAACTTAAAACTCCTCTTTCTGCTTTAAGGACAACTTGAGTTAATCAAGGCTCCAAGGCCGGCAGAGGAAAGTTTTCCTTACAATTGACCTGAATGCCAGCATACAATTAAATGTCTTTAAAAGAGAAATGGCAAAGACTAACCACAGCAAGGCCATGGACCAAATAAAAACCCATGAACTAATGGTGAATTTTTCCACCAGCCACTTCGAGATGGTCACCACTGAAACCCGAGCCGTGTAATTTGCAGATATGACTCATGAGAGCTGGAGGTCCAAAAGCAGTAAGAGCAAAGATTGCAGAGATTTCAAGGCTTTAGAGACAAAAAAATTAGTTATTTTTAGAATCTGATGAGACAGAGGTGAAAGTGTCAGTGGTCTACAATAAGGTAAGTGTAATGTCCAGGCATTTCCACGAAGCTGAAATAGTTTCATTTTCTCCTGGAAAGGAGGTGAAAGCTGGGAATGGCTTTGTACAGATAGGGTTACATGAGTTATGAGCAGTAGGACTGTCCCAGAGTGCCAGCTCCACGTGCCCAACTTTTCTCCAGTTTTGGGAAAAGTTGCTGGTCAGGCATGTCTCCTTCAGCTGAACCTAAGCCCTGTTTCCATTAGCCATGGCTCTCCCAGCCTTTTCAGTGTCATGACAGCTGGCTCCTGCTGAGTCTGTGGAAAGGACTCTGTCCCAGCAGGGCTGCCTGGCTCTTTTAGGCCAGGGGTGCCCAAAGATCCAATGTGACATTCCGAGCCTGACGGCCAAGCGGAATATCCCAACAGCATCCTGAGCCACAGTGCAGCTGCTGCAGTTCAGCAACGCTGCCAGTCTGACCTGGCAGCTCTCAGTGACCAGGGACACTGGGCCCCAGCTGGGTCCCACCACCACTAAGCACCACCACCACTGGTCTTTGGAACGTGCTTCAGAATTCCAGATCTCTGCCATCTCCATCCTCCAAGTCTTTTTCTACCAAGATGCTTCCCCACCGTGAGTCCTACCTTGTCTCATTCCTATTTTAAAAGCTTTGGTTAATCCACTTCGATTTGAGGAATTCTAGCAACAGACAACTGCCCTTCTTGCTCCAAATTTCCTTCCTCAGTCTGAGACTTCTACAATGCCCTGCTCCCAGCTTTTCCCTCCTGTCCTTAGGAAGTATTACAGGCTGTGAGCAGGAGAACAAATCCTTGTCTATAACATTCAAGCTGTATGTAGATGAGGGGAATTACTAAAACTGGAGCAGGCTCAGCACAGGCACTTTATGTAGGACAATATGTATCTCCTGAGCTGGGAGTCCTTGCTGAAGTGACACCTCTGCAGAGGAATGCTGACATTCCCAGGGATATGTTGTGGTAGTGCAGAGGCTCCTGCAAAGACCCAGCAGGGCAGGTTAGCTGGGAGCATATAAAAAAGATCTATAAATAACATTTTATAAACAAGGTTCCATAAAAAGACCTAAAAATACCAAAAGGGCATTTTTTTAGTTGTTGGGGTATGTAAAGTGATTTTATTTATTTTTGTTCCACTGAATGGGAATGAAGCTTTAGAGCCAGATAAGAAAAGAGAAAAACATAACATTCAAACTGCAAGATGCTGTGTGCCTTTAACGCTCCAAAAAATCAGACTGTGTTGAGTTCCCATCATAGTGGCACAACCACTCCCAAACCCATGGTCCTAACCCATCATTAAATCTTTACAATCATCACTTGACACTTGATCAGTGCTCAGAAAGGATGATCCTTGATTCCAAGAAGTCTTAATTTAAGTAGTAAGGAATAGTTGCAGCTTTTGTTTCTGCATTTTGTTTTTCATTTTTGTGTTTTAACTTCCTCTGCTTGACATATCCTCTCTAACTTCCTCTGCACTTCATAGAGAACAACAGGCTTCAGCCACTGGTCTCAAAATGGTTCAAACACATTCCCCCCTCATTTCAGAAGACAAAGCAGAGTGGTAGCACACTGAAGGAATTTACTCAAGCTCCCTGGGCAGGTCAGGAGCAGAAAGACCCCAGTGTCTTTAAAGTCACAGTGACTCCTCCATCTTCTCCTATTTTCAATGCTATGAGTTGCCAGAAGGGGTGACATTAGGGCAGGGAATGAGCCAAAACAAGTGTCCTGAAGTTAATTCCTAACTCAGGAGCAGGGGAGGGTTTTCTAGCAGAATCCTTTGGCTCTCCCATTGAGGCTACAGAGGATTCTGTTAAGAAGAGGCCAGACAAGCACCCAAGACAGACGATTTTCACATTCTGTTCCAGTGCAAGGCTGCAGGAGAGAGCCCAGCAGAGCCTCCTGAAGGCACCTCCTGTCTGAGATCCCAGTTATCCATACTCAGCTGTTGTGGAAGACACAGGATCTCACTGGGCTGCAGTGTGTCTGCAGAGTCACGCTGGAGACACGGCCACTCTCCTCACTTGGGGGGCACTTTTCCCCACAGATCATTTTGGGTCACCACATTTGTTTTCAAGGTCTGTTGAACCCCTCAAATGCACATTTTAAAGATCACCAAGGCAGAGGCTGCTGTGCTTTCAGTGGCATCTCTGTTGAATCGGGCTCTCCTCAGAGAGGGGGCACCCAGCACTCCCAGACATCCGTGCTATGGGAATGACACACCAGTCACACTGTTCACACCAACTGTGGCAGTAAACTCGACCTCAACTTTGACATTTAGCTCCTCTACAGTGACTCATGGCTGCCCATGGTGCTTCGTTTAGGGATGCAAGGCTCCAAAGCCAATGAAGGAAAAAATCAGCAAGTTGCAGAAACTAGAAAGAGGTATTTGCTGAAATGAGGCACCTCATAATTTTTATATATTGCAAGAAAGAAACAATAAATGAGGGCGAGCCCCAGTTGCTGTCTCTTTTTTGCAGTGAGAACTGGCCATTTATATTTAAAGTACTTTTCACTAAGTGTACTTTTACCTGGTGTATTTTTAATAAACATTTACCAGTCAATGGTGTCACCAAAATCATTCAGTTTAATGAAACCATCACCTCTTCCGATTTCCAGAGTTTTGGAAAATAAATGGGACCACAAAGTTTGGAGTGTACTGAATAAAACTGTAAAAGAACACCACATGCATTGCTTATTATGTTCAAGTGTTTGTAATCCTTGACTGACTTACAGCTCCTGGGAGTCACTGAGCGACCATTTGTGCCCCTTCTGGCCAGGTCTGAGGTCTCCCAGGGCAGGTGGAAGGTGACAGCAATGAGCACATTCTGTTTCTGAAGGAACACTGAAGAATGTGGGAGGAAGGCTCCGTTGTCATCCCAAGGAACCCACTATGGGGAAGCCAGGACATCAACCACAGCTGACCCAGACACAACCAAGTCTCCTCTGCCTGTCCCTTCTAATTTTACTAGCAATGTTCTGGACCTATTTGGAGCAGCTGGTGCAGAGAGAGCACTAGGAAAAATGGTAATTTTAAAATCCTAAATAACTTCCTATATATGGGTGTCTAGAATGACTTCACAAATACTAATTTGGACAAACATGGTTGTATGTAAGTTAACAACTAGAGATTGTTTTCTTAGGCTGAGTGAAGATATTCTGAAGACAGAGTAACACAATTCAGCATTTCCTTAAAATCTGCACTGTGTACAAACACATCTTACAAGGATGTGCTCTCACTTTTTCAGGGGCTGAAAAGGTGCTCCTTTGAAATGTTTCATTTCCCAAGGTGCAATTTCCTTGTAGCTCCAACATCTCTATGAAACCATGAACACCACTTTAGAGATGGAGCTGATCTCTGAGGTCTATGATGATTTCACGAGCTGAAGAACAGCCCAGAGTGCCTAATTTTCCTTGTATTTCCACCTATAGGTATAAGATGCATTACCAACCTCCTGTAGCAGAAAATCTGTAAACAGCTAAATGAGGACATATACACATCTGCTGCCTGGAAAATATCCAAGGGAATGTGCTCAGAAACCCAGCTCCTTTCCCTCACCTGCATCACAGAACTATTTATTTGCCTACAGCAGTTTGAGGCAAGTAGTACATTCAAAGGTTGGTTTAAGACCTATTGACAGTGGTGGGGGGAAGAAAATTGCAGTGGAGGTCAGTAATCTGAGCATTTTTGGACTTGAGCAGTGCTCAGATTTAGGAACAGTGATGCTATTTCAAGGTTATGTTTGCTAATATTAGTAAGCAGTCAGACATACCAGAGTGCTCCTTTTATTTTTGTGTTTCTATTTTTCCTTAAAGTCAAAGTTTTGATTTAAGATGAAATACAGCCATGGCTGAAGGAGTGGCAGAAGGGATAACATGTCATCATTCAGCCAAGTCATTTGGATTAGTGGGTTTTGGAACAAAGAGGTTTCAGTATATTAAATTTACTTGTCTTAGATTTCTTGAGCTTGTTTCAAACCACTCAACCCTTAAAGTCTCTCATGGGTCAATGTTTCTAACCCAAGACTCACAGGAGATATTCTGAATGCACCTAAGTGATTTAGGGTCCTGTTAGTCTAGGGATGAATTTATACTCCCTGAAAGGTGAAAAATAAATAAATAACTATTCTGCAGGACCCGAGTGCTTATCAACAGGTATAGATAATCATTCACAGACTCCCAGACTGGTTTGGGTGGGAAGGGACCTCAAAGCTCATCACATTCCATGGGCAGGGACACCTTCCACTATCCCAGGTTGCTCCAAGCCCCATCCAGCCTGGCCCTGGACACTTCCAAGGATGCAGGGGCAGCCACAGCTTCTCTGGGCAACCTTTGTGTGGTATCTGCAGTCAGGGGTCAGTCAGAGGACCTGCTGGTGACCAGCACACTCAGTTAACACACACTGCTCCTCACACAGATTACATCACACAATCTGCTTGGTGCTCATTTGCTACCCAGCACTGGTCATTAAATAAACATTAATGTGACAGGCAGGCATCTTAACCAGGCACGCAAAAATAACACCAGGTGTAGAGAAATAACTTATTATACACACACAAGTAGGTAACACAGTCCAGGAAAGCAGCAGGTAATACTGTCCAGGTGCCCCCTAGTAATCCCTTAAAAATAAACTCTTACATCTTTCACATAAGATCCTTTCCCTTAATTCCATCTTACTACATTTTATAGAAAATTCAAATTATGAACCTTCAGTTTCTTCAGCATTAGTGTGGTACAGATGCTCTGATTTGGGGTCAATTTCAGTTCTTAAAAAACAAATTACTCATAGTATGTGGGAGTGAGAAATATTGCTGTTTACCTACCTAACTGCTCTGAAACCAGCAGACTCCCCTCAATGCTGTACTACTTTTTTGCCATCATGATTCCAAGAAGATAACTGGCAAGTAACAATCTCTGAACAGCTCTGCCAAGAGGTTAAATTCACAGTTAAATATACCAGTGGCATTTATGTATGTATGTATGCATGACAAGGCATGGGGATGTATGCAAGGCTAAACCTTGAATTTGGAATTCTAAACCTGGACTGGTTTGTGTGAAATTCTCACTTTACTGACCTCAAACTCAGTTTCTGCCCCTGGAGAGTGAGCAGCTCTCACAAACGGAGTCTTCAAGGTGCTCAGCAGAGGACCCAAGTAATCTCTTCAACACTGGGAGATTCACCATCCCAAATACCCATGGGCATTCTGGAGGATGAGGAGTTTTGCTGTCAATGGCATTAAAACCCCCAAATGTTGTCTCCATTTTAGATCCCAAAATTGAACTCAAATGTAACATTTTCCTCTAACCTACTGCCATTATTTCCAAATTTCTGTGGTGAACACCCCTGACAGCTCCCAGAGAGGCTCTCTAGGGCAGGAGGAGCCTGTCCTGCTGTGGGTGCTGCAGACCCTGCTCCAGGTCTGCCTTTCAGAGCAGGAGCAGCAGTGTTTCCCACTCGGTGTTTGATGCTGTTCCCCTTCCCACGCGCACACAGGGAATGTGTGGCCGTGGCAGGAGGTGAACACTGATCCCAGGGCAGCCTCTCACATTTCACTGCCTTTTAAAGCCCAGACCAACACTGTGCTGTCACTGTTCTGCATTTAAACAAGCCTTTCATTTTAGTGCCCTGTGCAGGGCTTTTTGTTTTGCCTTTGGGTTAAAATCCTTTTAACTTGGGATTCTTTTGTGAGAGTTTTCATCCCCCTTCTGGATGTCCCACCCACTCAGCATCACTTGAAATGAAAAGATTGGATGCCGACTGGTCTCCAAGTACAGAATGAAAGGGAACAACAAATTCTACCAAGGATCTCTCTCAGACTACAAAAATAAAAGATGAGTTTGTATTGGCAAAGGCCTCTCTTGATCTGTTAATATCAAGGAAGACAAAATTATCTGTGTTCTTTGTGAAGCAGCAGTTGTTTTAGTGGGGAAGGAAGCCAAGACAGCTGTTAGATAGTTCAGTACAAAATACTGACAGCGACACACCAACAACAACACCAGCAGTGAGGGACTTGGCCAAACCGCCAAAACACCAAATATTATTGATGTCTCTGTTTTTCAAAGGTTTGACAAACTGCGATAATTGAAAATTTTCAGAGTGAAAGATGACTTTTGAGCTCATCTTGAGCAGCAGTGCCTGAAGGATGCTGTGGAAAAAGCAGCAAAATCTCTCAGCTACAAAAGACCCCATTGAGAAGAGGGAGGCAGGTCTTGGTCAGCGCTCAAGATTCAGTGGGGAAGGAGCCTTCCCTGTTTAGTTTGGATGCAGGACTTTACTCCTTTGAGGAATGAGAGGCCGTGAGATTTCAACAGCTTTTGAGGAGTCCTCAGGTCAAGCTACTTGAACAAATGGCTTTGTCCACATGACCTGCAGTGTGCCCAATCCCATGACAAAGGATTATGAAATAATTTCTTCCATTTCCTCGAGCAGGATGAAATATGGGGTGCACTGAGGCCGGGAGCAGACCAGAGCTTCCTGGCTGGGACCTTGCTCTCACCCTGTCATCTCGCTTTGCTGGCTTGACCTCTCCTGCACATCATTTTCTCCATTTCTGACTTCCCAGGAAGGGTTTATTTGCAGTTCTCCAAGACTTTCAGCTAGATCTAATATCTAGATACCAGGAATTTAACTCTGCTTTGGGTTGTTCTCTCATACACCCCATCACACAGGGCACACCTTTACAGCTATAAAGTTGCATATTAAGCTCAGCAAGAGAGATAGGAGGTAGAGAGCAAAATTTGGCCCATCAGCAGGAGCTCCAGTCACCAGTGCAGGACAGACTGCTAAAGACTGCAATAAATGTGCCCTCTGGCCTTTTCTGGAAGGTCTCACATCCAATTTCTCCCCTTCCAGGCCCCTATGTCCTCTGGAAAAGCTTTCTTTTACTTAGCTACACCCTTCTACAGGGCACTCTACTTCCCTCTCCAGCTGCACCTTTTAATCTTTGCTAACTCAAATTACTGTCTAAATCGCATTTATGGGGGGAAAAAAAGTCATTTTCTATGAGTGTAGAATTACACATTGGCTGTTTTCTTATAGATTTGGATCATAAAAGAACTTAGAGAAAAAAGCCCCACATAAACTTACAGCCAGTTTGGCTGTAACAGCCTTTGTCCTGCATCCATGCATGTAGTAGAGAACAGAGGGTGATACATTTTTATAATAAGGAATGAGAAAGACCCCACAGCTCTGATGGAAATCAAAGTCCACCCCACCAACAGAAAACTCCCACTGATGAGCCTGTTCCAGAATGGAGCTCAGCCCTAGATCTCCCCAAACACTTATTGTGAAATCATAATGAATACCCTTTTCACAGCATCAGTGACTCCTGCAACCTTTTCCCCCTTTTCCCTTTTTATAAGGGATGCATCACATCCTAAATTTTGTACCAGATGTTCTTTACAAGGCTAGAATAATTTACAATGAGAGTTGTGTGGGCAGGGAGCTCAGACTTTTCAAAATCCCTGGGTTTGCAGTGGACACAGCTCTCCTAGAGCACGCACAGTCAAACTCAGTGAAAATTCCTGACATCCTCTAACCTGCATGGGGGAACTTTCCCAAACAGAAGTGGATTTGACAAGCCTGCAAGTAGAGGAAGATAATTCTTAGAATTCAGAAGTCAGTAGAAATATTTAAATCTCCATAGCAAAATTCACTTTCAGTGTCTGTTATTTCCTATCTTGGTTTTCTGCTGTGGCTCAGCATGGTTTTCAATCGGGGAGCAGATCCTTTTGACTCACCAGACTGAAGATAACCTTGCCAAAAGGGAACTTTCAAGAAGCTGCCCACTGAATTCACAGGGGATGAAAGGGAGGTTGCAGTTCTAACAGCAACATCACCTGACAAAGTCTTTGGCATTTTATACCTAAAAAAAAAAAAAAAATCTTTTCTGCAACTTTTCTTAGTGTTTTCAACAGCTGGATGTTTTACTGTATTCATAGGCAAGTCCAAATATAAATAGTAGTTTCTCTACTGACCCACATACTTGGCCTACATTCAGAGTCTTTTAAGATGTTTCCATTATCTGCAGAACAGTGTCAGGTCTTTCTCCAGTGCAATCTTATTTATGAGGTTTTGTTTCCCAGCACAAAACAGGACTAGATCAGCTGGAGTTGGGCTCCTTGCTCACAGCTGGAAGCCTGTTTTCCTCCTACCCTCCATGGACATATACCTTTATCCTCAGTATCTTTCATGGCTGCATTTTCAGATGTAATTTCCAGTGCTACGTGAAGAAAGGAGACTGAAAGAGAGGATAAGTCATAGCTAGGGGGAAAACTGAGAAAATAAAAAGCAAGGAAGGAAGCTAGTGGAAGCTGAGGCACATGGCTCCACAATTCCTATTTTTTTTAATATTTTATAACTACATTTACAATACTCTTAACTCATCTGGCCTGTGAAATCTCCACTCCAGAGAATTCAGAGTAACTGAATTAATCTAACTACAAAACCCATGGCTCAAATCCTCTGGCCTTTGTCTGGGGAAGTCTTTCATTGGAGCTTTCAGCTGGAAAGAGACTGCAGGAATTTGTGGCTGTGGAGCATGCAGTTACAATAAATACATAATTCATCATGGAGAGGTTTGTTAAAACCGTTAGGAATAAAATAAATGTTCTTCTTTCCTACTGAAAAGAGATGTCAGTTTTTCTCTTACGATTCCTAAAAGGGCCAGCCAGGGAGAATAAAGGCTTATTACAAGGGAAAGCATATAGAGCCCTTTTATGAACTCTGGCTGCAGCCCTTCTCTTTGTGGGACTCTTTGTTTCAGTTTGTTTTTCAGCAGCTGTATCTGATCTGTATCTCGCACACTTTCATCCTGTGACAAAACACAGCTGCAAAGTGACTACAAGTTTCTCATCTGTCCATCTCTGTGCATTCTCACAGACAGGACAGGTATGACAAGCACCAAACCTGGCTTTGGGGTGTTAAATCTGAGAACTAATGGTGCAGTGAGTCACAAGGGCTGGCTATCTCTTGGCTCATCTTTCTTGGAAGGATTAGGGATTGCACTGTATCACCAAAAATGCTGAAGTTCACCAGTATGAAGTGAAGGCAATTACCTGCATAACAGAGTGCCTGGGGTTGCCATCTCTTAAACAAGGGTTTTAAGGACAGAAATATTTTGTTTTCAAATGCAGAATAAGAAAACCAATCACCACGTGTTTGGTCTAAACCTTCCACTCTGAAAAATCCTTGACACTCAAACAGGAGTGGCAAGAGCACAACCAATGCACAACAGCCTTGAGCATCTCCTTGCCTGATTTTTGATGACTTAGTTACAAATATTACAGGGTCCCATTGTATAAAATGTGCATGTTAATGCTTCGTTTAGACAAAGGTGCCTCAAGAGAATATTGTTGCTTTTACACAGGAGGGTTGCAGTGAATTCAGTGCATCTTGGACACCAAAGAAGAGCCATGGATATCCTATAACTTCTAGACTTTCCATCTCCCCTCCAGTATTCCCTCTCCTGAAGTTTTCTGGTTTCTCAAAGCACATGCTCTGTGATGAGCTGCTCACCAGAGGTGAGTTACCCTATTCCAACCCTGCAAAAAGACCACTAGGAACAGCCACTTCCCAAACACTCCCACGGAGCCCTGTCCTTCCGGCCCCATGTGCTGCTAAAGAAACCCACATTAAAATGTGATTTACAGAGAGGGGTAAGACACACTAATGACTGCGACTCTTACCACTAATTACCACTTATTCAAGCACTAATGGACATCATTGGCCAATGCAAGTCAAATGTAAAAGCCTTTGCAATTTGAAAAGAACAGTTTTAAGTTATTAAACATTGTGGATCTCAGGCACTGGTCATGGTTCACATGCCCACATTTCTCTTCACGGTTAGAAAAAGGAATGTACAGCACCAGCCCCTGCACTGCCTGAGTGCCCATGTTTGACCTGGGCTGCACTTACAGCTTTTACTGCTCTCCTTACTTTGATTTTGAATGCAATCAGCAAAAAGAGGAGATTGGCAAACAGACTCAGAAAATCTCCAAAATCATCAAGGGACACCTTCCACTTGGAAGCTGGACTTCCTGTCCAACGTGGCCCTGGACACTTCCAGGGATCCTGGGGCAGCCACAGCTTCTCTGGGCACTCTGTGCCAGGACCTCACCACCCTCACAGGGAAGAATTTTTTCCCAATATCCCATCTAACCTTACTCTCTGTCAGTGGGAAGCCATTCCCCCTTGTCCTGCCACTACAATCCCTTGTAAATACACTGTCTCCATCTTTCTTGTAGACTTTTCTTGCAACCAGAGAAAAGCAAAATATATCAAATATTTTGCAGGATGGAAACTGAGTTATTTTTAGTGAAAGGATCAAAATTAGTTCATTAAGAAGTTCTGTCTGATAATGTCAAACCATTCACATCTATAAGTATCTTTAATATCATAGTAATTTTTAGAAGCTGAAAAGAGCTGAACTCTGAAACATGGAGTCAAAATGAAAGTTGCTTTTTCAATCTCAAGTAGTATCAGTGTTTCTGTTGAAAACTTCATCAAGATCAATTTCCCCCAAAATTCTGATTTTGGTGCCAAACCAGCATTTTCAAGAGGAAATTTATTCTGTTAAAATTAAAAATAAAGTTAAAAACCCAACGAAACAAACCAAATGAAACCCCCAAAACACGAAACCTGTCTGCCTGGCAGCCTCCACCTCTCTAAAAATAACTGAGCCAAGTCAAATCCACCCACCTTCCCTCTCCATCACAAAGGCAACCTCTCACAGTTTGATGATAAACCTCAAGGCACGCTGTGGTTTCGCTTCCAGCTGTAGGTCCCAGAGTCGGGCTGGTTACAGGAACACCCCATGACTTCCCACATGAGAAAGGATTTTCTCAGAAAGAATTGGCCCAGACAGCAATGCCAGCAGATCTGTCTTGGCAAATGGCTGTGATGGACATTGTAGTGCAGAACAAGCTCGTTCCCCACATGGAGAGGTTCAAGGTGGAAGCCTAATCCCATCACACATCTGGCAGCTCGGAGGGGTGACTTTCCCACTCTCTGGATGGAGGCAGCTGTGCCAGTAGAGCTTTCCAGTGAACATCATCACACACACCCAACTGAGCAAAGGCTTCTCTTGCTTTCAGGACTGAATTTTAAACTTTAGCTAAGAACATTTTGGGATCTGAGCTCTGAATTTTTCATTTGTGCGGCTGAGAGAAGGCACTAGTTTAATTAAGAAATTGAATGAACTCAAAGTAAAAAAAGAGCACCATTTCCAGAAACTGATTTAAATACCCTTTTAGAAATCATTAATTATGTATTTAAGTTTAACTTTTTACTTACTGAACACTTCTTTCCATTCCTACACACAAATGCCACTATTCCTCACATTTGTGTAACCTGGTCTAGTGGAAGGTGCCCCTGACCATGGCATGGGGTTGGAACTGGATGAGCTTTAATGTCCCTTCCAACTCAAAGCAATTAGGGATCCCATGATTTAGAGTTGTGCAAAAACTTCAAAATTCTTTTGATTTGGTAGCTGTTAGGTACCATTTTGCACCTGCTTTCCATGGATGTGATTGACTTTAGAAAGAGGGAAAGCAGGGAGGAAAGGGAAATCAAGAAGAGCACACCCGTGTTTCTCAGACACTGTTCATTTACAGGCAGGAGATCTAAGGAAGGAGAGAAATCAGGTACCCACTCTGAAAATAAAGGTGTTTCCGGGTCACTAAAAATTCCAGAATTATTCCACATTTTCTCCAGTCTTCTTTTTCAGTGCAAAGACCAAAACCTGCCCCGTCAGATGCCAACCAAGCTGTTACTTGTTTTGTTTTGCAGGTTGCTAAGGAACAGGGCTGTTTTTGCTTACTTGCCTCCCTTGGGCTATTTCACAACACTTTGTAATATACACTGCTCTTTTTTGCTGCACATCTGGTTTTGATTTTAGGTTTCAGAACCCCCTCTGAAAACTGAGATATTAGTTTTTCATATCTATCATCTAGACAAAGTGCATCAGCCTGTCAAACTGAGTGCACCGGTGAGACACATTTAACCCTCTCAAGTTACCACCCCAAAAGCTATTTTCATTTGTCGTCGAGTTCAGACAGTGGAAGTAGCTCAAGTATTTTGTCTAATTTGCTGTGTGAAATTAGCTGCAACCACCATTAAATTTTAGGTATGAAATAAAAACTACCCATTCCTTCAAAACGTGCCATTGGGTAGGAAACGCTCCTGCCTCACAAATGCTAACAAAGAGAGAGCCATGCCGTGGATTAATTGCTCAGCACCTCATCAGATGCTTGACAGCTTCTCCCAAAAATCCTCATCTTTCATTTTCCTTGGAAGCAGCTACTCCCAGAAAGCAGCTAACCAGCACGGAGAGGGGCTCTCCTGTGTCTTTGGAAAATGGTGGTGTGGGATGATGGCAGACCTGCCCAGTTTGTCCTTTGGGGTAGCAGCAAACACATCCCAGCACTGGAGCTGGCCACAGGATCACAGAGTCACTGAGGTTGGGAAAGCCCTCTAAGACTATCGAGTCCAACCATTAACCCAGCACCACTAAACCATGTCCCCAAGTGCCACATCCCCAAGTGCCACATCCCCAAGTGCCACATCCCCATGTTTTTTGAACATTCCCAGGGATGGCAGTTCCACCACCACCCGGAGCAGCCTGTTTCAACACCTGACCAAGCTTTCAGTGAAGAAACTTTTCCTAATATCCAATCTAAACCTTCCCTGATGTAACTTGAGGCCATTTTCTCAACCATACAAAGTGATGGGGATAACATGTATTCCTGCTCTGCTGTTACCCCTAAACCAAGTGGTCCTGGCCAGAGGCCTCTCCCAAAGCCTTTCTCTATACTCTGCAAGCAAAGCTCTGACAGAGAGGGGGTGGGTAGAGCTAACAGTGTTCCTTTAGTCTTCACCCATCTGGTCCCAGCGTCATTTAAAGTTGCAATTAAAATTTATATCACTGGGCTAAGGTCACTGGGAAAACTTCTGCCAAGAACTACATACATTTGACACCCTGCAGAGAAAAAAACCTCCCTCTGCTTTATGCTGATAGTTTGCTTTTCCCAGCACCCTGAGGCTTTGTCTCCATGCCCTTCTCAAGCCACTCTGATGACTGTCTGATCCTATAAAATTGTATATCCCAGGGAATCCTCCTCTCTCATGGGGTCCAAGAGGTTTCAGAGTCCCAGAGCAGTGCCAGGGTGATTCACTCTCTGGCCCTGCAGGCTCTGGCCCTGCAGGCTCTGGCCCCTGGTCCTGCCCAGCAGTGCCAGGGAAGTCCTGTAGTACAGGAGGTTTGAATGACACAAGTTTTTCTAAGAATCATCAAAGTATCAGAGATTATTTATTAAAAAATACCGGCCAGGAAAGGCAGGTCTGGCACCTGCACTTTGTGCTGGATGAAGTGCAGGCTGCTGGGGCTACCAGGGCAGGATTCCCAAGTGGGAAGAGTGAGATCTTCCACAGGGCACCACATTCTTCAGCAATACAAGACCAACCCTAAATCTGCAACTTTCATCTTCAAAACCTTAAGCGAACATAAAATTTGAAGTCTGATTTTCACTCTTCTCCTCAGACCTATCCCAGCAGTGTTAAACATTCCCTTTGTAAAAGTAATGGATGCTGTGGAGGCTCATACCAGTGAAAAATAAACTTGGAGACTCACAAATTTTTGTCTCACAGACAGACTGCCCTTTCCTAAACTGGAGCATGATACCAGAGGACCACTCCACCATGGAGGGGATGTAGGTTTATAAGACTGCACAGATGCCAGAGCTTTTGAATTTTAGAGATCTGCTGAGGTCTGGACATGATGCCAGTGGCTGTACCTCAAGTTACTGTCCCAGTGCTACCCAGCTTCCTTACAGGGCACTGAATGCAGCTCAGCAGCCAAAGGGAGATGCCTGAAGGACAACTGGGCAGTATGACACTGGATTCTCCTTACCCCAGCTTCTCCTGGACACAGCAGAAATCAGCCAAGCACGGAGCCCTGTGTGGCAAAGCCAGGGCCTGGCAGCCTGTCCCCCTCCTGTTTGGAACTCTGGAGTCGACCAGGGCTAATTGCTACAGGGTCTCTGTGATCCACACAACCACAGACACTGTGGTCCTGCAGTGCACCAGAGATTGAGAGCGTATGGGACAAAAAGCCCCTGGAAAAAATCTCAGGATAAAGCACAGTGTCATCATTACCCCCTCACAGCTTCCTAGCTGCTCCGGGGGCAAAAACTGAAACAAAGGTATTAAATGTGCTAAACCACATCTTTCCAGCTCTTTGCATCAAGTCTAAACCAACCCAACACTTGGAGCCCTCGTATCCAATTTCCCCCCCACACCCCTCTTCCCTTTGGTGTGGTCAGGCTTTCCCCTCCCACCAGGCCAGCCCTGGAACACTCAGGCAGCTCCCTCCACCCAGTGAGGGTCCTGCCCAAAAGCCATCCTGTGGCGTGAGCTCACCGTGACCTTTCAGCAGAGCACAGCCCTGTGTCCCTCCCGTGTTTGGAGAGACTGCTGGGGCCTCATCTGCAGCCCGGGTGCTTCACTCTTAACCAATTAATCTCTCCTCCCACGACGCAAAGGCTCCGTGCTGGCTTCAGGCAAGTGGCTCATCCTGATGGATGGGTGGCAGGGCAGGAGAGGGTTAAGAACATCATGGAGCAGTGGGGGCATAGGAGAGCTTAATCTGGAAGCAGTTTGAGTAACCTAAGGAGAATCTGATACAGACCAAAGACACACAAGTACAGATGCATTTAATAGAAGCCTCTCTCTGCTCAAGATCTACAGCTGAGACTCCTGCAGCAAAATGTGCTGTTTGGAACATCCTGTGCTCCAACCACCATGGCTATGGGAAGAATCAGAGCCAGTATTATGTGCTGGTGCTCTGAAGGACTGAATGTTCACTTCAGACACACGTTTGGGGGATGTATATTTATGCATAGATTTTGGGATGCAGCACATCCCACTGCGAACTTGGACAGCAGCTCGCTCTTCCATCTAAGAATTCCTCTCTTAAGAAATCCCAGTGCTGTGTAAATAAGGGCACAGCCCGAGCTGTTCCAGCAGCAGCTGAGCCAGGTTAAGACGTTTTCACCTCGGCCTGCCCACAGCTGTCTATCCACTGCCCCCTACTAGGGGTTACCACCCTTTTCCATGAGCCTCATAACCACATCTGCGGACACTCCCAAATCTGGCTCTGTCAGAGTGATCCAGCTTAGCTTAAGTATTTTTTTAGTAGGTTTATTGTTTGGGCTTTTTAAAAAAAAAAAAATTTTTTTTTTGAGCTAGCTCATCTTGAGGTTGATAGTTTCTTGACTCAGTTCAGCTGCAACTGGAACAGCATCTCTGACCACACTCCAATAAAACTCTTGCAAAATTGCATCTGTCAGTCTTTTCAGTCAAAGCCTGTAAGAGTATTCTAAAGATAATATATTTAATATTAATCTCCTAAATATTCTTTTGTCTGTTATCTCAGTGTTTCCTAGGTATTACTGGAGATTTAAATACCTCACGGTGGACTGATCATTTTTGTGCACAGCAGTCGTTATTCTCCAGAACCTTATTTAAGGAGATCTAAGATAATCAGCATTATGAAGAAACCATCACAAAAAAAGAAAAAAAAGCAAACCCAAAATCTCCAGTGCCTCCCTTCTTCCAGAGAATTTATGTTTTCCCTTAGGTGCAAGAATCCAGTAAGTCACTGGGGAACTTGATCAGAGACTGTTGATGCATTTACACTCTTTGTATTATTACTCTATTTCATTTTCAGTTCTTGGCATATGGGACCGAGGAGAGTTGTGCAGCCAGGGCCTTGTCTGGCTGTGCCAGGAGGCAGGAAAGGTAGTTTGGGGAGACACAAATATTTGCTTCGCTGACCTCTGTGTTTGGCTCCTAAGTAGGTTTGATTTGTATTCTGGGCCGTGCTTGTGCTCTCAGGGAACACACATAACTCAGGCCAATTGTATGAGATGGGAGTACAAAGGGGAGCCCAGCTCAGGCTCTGACATTTAGCAAGCCAAGAGGTTTGAAAATGGAGCCAAGTCCATTGCCTGGCTTGGCTGTAGGAACCAAAACACAAGCCTCGCCACTGGAATTGATTATAGACACATGAAAAGAAAATACATAAAATGATACATAAGGTTCTTGTAACCTCCAGAAGCTGATGCCAGAATACTCTCGTTGGCTTGGTCCTGCCCTGGCTCGACACCACAAGTGAATGCAGAGCTCAGCCGAGGCCGTGCTCAAGTTTTCATCAGATTAACTCTTCAGCCCAGGTCAAAGCAGCCCTTCTTGCCTGCTCCCAGATCTGAGCCTTCCCTCCAGCCCCCGGGGAAAGGAGGAGCTGAGTGTGTGAGTGCAGGATTTACAGCCCTTCAGCTGGTGCAAAAGGTGCTATAGCTGCCCACAGGAGGAAAGGAAATTGAATTAAAGGAGATTAGAAATCTATACAACAGAGTAGCCAGAAGGCTGCTTATGCTAAATGTAAAATAGTCTGTGAGCCAGCCCCACATAAAGTATATTCTTCCTCTGCTGCAGATCCCAGTTATCCCTCAACACAAACTGAGGGCTTTGGCTGGCATTTCTTAGCTTAATTACAGCTCATAATTTAGTTAGGAAGCTTAACCCGTACAGACCACTCATTGATTTAAACAACAAAACCCAGAAGGCACTAAAATGTTGCATTTCTTGGAAGAGTGTGAGTTATTAACAGTATTCTTTCAAATGCAAAGATTTGTGCCTTTCTGTAGAGTCTCACTATTCTCCAGAAAGATGCTTTTTTCTCAGTTTGAAGTATTTGATGTGATAGCTTGAGATTATTAATGTGACACTTTCAGGAAGGGCTTGAAAGCAGACATTGTCATTTAACTGCAATACCAGTGAGACTCAGCATTTCCCTGGAAATGGGCAGAACTAAGATGGTGTTAAGCATTTTCCAGTAACCCTTGTGCAAGGTGTTGGGATCTTTCTGAACTGAATCCCTTACTGAAGGGATTGTCTGAAAAACGATTTGAGCTTTTATCCAAAAACCTCAAAATCTGAGTTACCACAAATAATTTGCTTGTGGACGAGCACCTTTCCCTTCTGAAACACCAAACCCAAGGGCTGGAAGCAAATAAAATATTCCTGGAAAAGGGCAATGAACTGATCTTTAAGGTCCCTTCCAACCAAATCAAGCTGTGATTCTATGAATACTGGAGTCTAATATTCAGGAATATCATATCTCCTAAGGAATGAGTAATTTATTACTGCTGCAGTTACTCCTATAGCAATTTCCCTTCAGATTTCAGAAATTCCTGTGTTCTGCTAACAGAAGGCAGGAGTTCAATAGTGCACTCAAACTCTCCCAATTTAACTTGAGGTTTAGTCTTTTCTAATTCAAAGGCATTTCATTTGAAAGTGTTTTTGCTTTATAATAAACAGATAATAAACAGATTCTTGGTTTCCTACAATAAAAAGAGAAAAAGACTGTAAACTTCAAACTTTTAAAAGGGCACATGGGACTATTCTCTAATTTTACTCTTTGGCTGTGGAATCTATACTCATTAAAAGTGAAAAGTTGAGCTCTGATTACTATTTGTACTTTAAAAGCTTGCATTTCTACCCCAAATGAAAGGCAAAATGGGCTGATGTGCTTTCACTTTTTGGTTTTAGACTTTTTATTTTTCCTTCTTGTTGCAATATGGCACCAAAATGCAAAGTTTGGATTTCCGAGAGTGCAAAGAAACAAACAACTTATGTAGCACTCATTTAAAAATCTTTCTAGAAGAAAATATATGTATTTAAAGACGTAAGATATTGAAAACATTTTACAGAATATGAATTTTAGCTACTAAGTGATAGAAAAGGTCATGAAATGGCCCAACTCTTTCCTTGCTGTGAATCATCCCGATGTGCTGATGATCCAAATATGTAATTCTTCCCTGTTTTGCTATATTTTTCTAAAGAAGCATAATAGATAAATACTAAAAATAATATAATTGAGTTGCAGACATAAATGGAGATTGGATTCCTGACAGCTGGCATGAGATAGACAATAATCTAACCTGATGGGAGAGGGCAAGGAACGAGAAAATGTTTCCATCTCCTCATTTTACTATTGGAAATGGAAATATGACATCGCATAAAGGTCACATTTTGGAAGATGTTGAGCTTCTGTACATTCTGTTGTTGTACTATAGTAACAAGCCTTCTGAAAGCCTGAAAAATAGGATTTTATTTGAGGTTAGGGAAGGGGTGGCAGAGCCAGGACCCACATCCCAGGCTGATCCTGCTGTGCATGTGCAGCATCTCCCTGATGCAGCTGCAGCCCTGCCCAGGACGGGCACACCCTGCTCCCCACAGGCTTTGCCAAATCCTAAATGTCGAGCTGGCTGCTCTCAGCAGAGCCCAACCAAGCCTTGTGCAAATCAACAGCACATGGAGGAGTTTTCCCCACATTCCCCACGGCTTTCCTTAGGTTTGGCCGGAGAGTTCGGAACATCCCGCACTCTAAAGGGTGCTTGGGAACTCTGTTTTCTCCCACAGCTTGGGAAAAAACCCTTAATTATTATTTCATTAAAACTGTTATTTCAAAACTTGTTTTCATTCCTACAGCAGAGCCATAATGATCCAGCCAACACTCTCAGTGCAAGCATACATAACACAAAATGGTTTTTAGAACAAACCATTAATTTCAAGACTTCCTGGTAATATATATTGCTGTTAAAGCAAATATTTTTCCATAGGTTTTGAGTCTGTGTTATCAGGGTTGCAATAAATTCTGCTATTCCCACATAAAGTCATTAAAAATAGAAAGGAATTATGTGTCAACTAAATTATTTCTGTTGGATCAAATGAATGAATCTCATCCTTATTTTCCAATGTTAATTCTAAACATTTCTTGAAGGAACTGAAAAATATGTAAATAGGAACAATCACTTGAAATAAAAATATGCAGGGCACGTTCTGAAAATATTGACATGAAGTGATTGACGTTATCAGAGGATCTCTTTGCCTCAAGAGCTCTCAATGAAATTAAATTGTTTCTGACAAGTTCCCGAAAAAATGTTTAGTTCAAATGAAACCATATTTTCAAAGAAAAACATTTTGGAGACAAATTGTGTTTCCCCCCTTTTGTGCAGAGTCCCTCATGACTTAGGAATAGAGGGGAGCTGTTTGCCCTGATGGGACTTTCAGTCTGAATTTGCCTATTTTTAGTGTCAGAACTCAGTGGCAACCTGGGGATTTGACTTGTTTTTTTTGTTTGTTTTTTCTCACTGTAATTTGTGCTGTAGATTGTTGTTGCTGCTGTTGTTGCTGTTTGTAAACAGTGGGTTATGAGCTGTTCCTAAAAGCTAGAAAGAGTTTTACCAGAAGGGAGATCAGCCTTTCCTTTAGTTTTTCTTTCTCCTGTTCCCTGTGTGTTCGGCTACACACTCAATTCCACATATTCTTGTAAAAGCAAGAGCAGAATAAATGTGGGAACCACAACACTTTCAGCTGCCCCACCTCATTCTCACCCCAGAGGTTTCTAAACTGCTCCTCACAGCCAACTTCTGCAGATATGCACGAGCAGCAAACCACGGCTGCCTCCAAGGCATGTCTTGTCTCCACACTCATTTGCAGCATTTTTCTTGGGACAAATCCCATGGGATGGATTCGGAGGCTGCTCTTTGTTTTTGCAACATGGTTGTACTGAAATGGGGAAAATTCAAAATAGGGCACAAGCAATGGAAATAGAAATGAAAAGACGAGTTTCACACACAAACACTTTTTGGGGTGTCCAACCCTCTCAGCCTGAGGGTCAGGGGTAGTTTTGAGAGCCCTTGTGGATCCTGTGGATTACGTTGTCCTTGTGAATAAAACATCTGGCTGGATGTAGCTGGATTTCAACTTACAGACTTTTAAATCTCTACTTTAAATATTCCCCCTCTTCTCCAAGACAAAATGGTGGTAAAATGATGGGAGAGGCCTTGTAATAGTTCCAGAAGATCAGCTGTGCTGCGTGTTGAGGCTCTCTCGTGCTGTTTCAGCAGTTCAGGCTAGGAACTGGAAGTGAAAAGGCATCTTGCTGGAAGAACCCAGAATCAAGAAGTGTGGAGCCAGGTTGCAAAACCAGGAAAACAATCAGAGGGAAGTAGGTGACCAAAAAGGAGGAAGAAAATGTTTCTAAACGATGCCTGTATTTGTCTAGCTGGGCAGCAGAGTTACCAACTGACCAATGCAATAAAAGGAAATCTGAATTTTAACCCTGTTTCTTATGGCAATGTATGCAAACATCTGCTGGCATCATTGCTCACTTTTTCTCTCCCCAAAGGTATCCATAGGAATGCTGTGCATTTCAGCTGGTAAATTTTTTGCAAATAGAGGAGAGAGCTGAAGAAAGGCAACATTATTTCATAAGAGTTTCTCAATAACAAGGTTTTTGATCTTCCTAACATTATCCAGAAATAAAACAGATCTTTTCTGCTCAGCTGAACCCAGCTGGCTGTGTGGAAAACATTTCAAAATCTGCCACAAATCTTAGGGTTTTTTCCTGATGTCTGTTAATTTAGTTAAAACAAATCAATTAAATGTCCTAATTACAACTGGAATATATAATTACATTGTACACTCAGTTCAGTGCATGCTAATGAAGCAATCACCACCTTCTTATTAGTCACTCTGGAAAACTAAACCCAAGTGGGAGCTGAGAAATGTTTTTCTGTATCTTCAAATGAGGCACTTGGTCCATTCTTTGCCTGTTTCTAAACTTGAAACAGGCAGAAAAAGATTCAGAATCACTATGTTCTTTTTTTCTTTCTTATAGCAAAAATTCAAGAGGAATTATCACTCTCTAATGTGGATTAGCTCAGAAATTAGTGCCTATTTTTAATGTATATGTTAATATCTTGTCAAAAAGTTTTAGCAAATGAGTAAAAATCTTAAAAGACAGTACACAGCCCTTTTAAAATTACTTTTCTATAGTGTCTAACTCTGGATAAGCTTCTGAACAGGTAGGGCTTGATTTTAAAATGTTGGGAACACAATCTGCTGCTGAGTATTGACATCTGTCGGAGGTGGGAGTGCCCAAACTGCTGATCCCTGTCAATGCTGTTTCCTATCAAGAACAAGCAGCTCTGAACTCTTTATACCTCGGATGCATCCTCTGTTTTCCTTCATCCCAAATCTAATTCAGATGAGAAGTATTTTGGTGAATGTGCTTTGCCTGCCTAAACAGAAATATTAGAGCAGCGACTTAAATGGTAACTGATAAATGCATAAAATTAGTACCATTCAAACTGCAAATCAGTTAGCAGAATTCAATGAAGGTTTAAACATTTCATTGCATTAATGATATAAATGCATAAATTTACAGAGTGCAGCATCCAGCCACTTGGCAGCCTTCCATTGTATTTACTTAAAGGTGATAATGCATTTAAAAAGCACTTGAAGCAGAATATGTATTAAACGCTACTAAACTTGCAGAGATTTATTAGCACAAGCTTTTAGACTGTCTCTGCCCTGAAGCAAACTCATTTTTATTTCTGAAAATTAAAAATATAGAGCAATACATCATTTTAAGGAACATCAGCGAGGTCGGTATGGGAGTTATCTTAAAATCCAGTATTTCTTCATGACAAGTGCAGGTCTGTAGCCTGTAGCTCATATGGGACTGACTGATAAGACTGCCCCAGAAATACTGATAATATCCACAGGATGTTCAAAGTTTGGAAAATTCTCTGGGATCTCCAGAGATAAATGATCTGGCAGTTCCAGCACCTCAAAGTGCTCTGATTTTTCAGGCAGCAACAAAATCCTGTCCTGTCCAGAAAAAAATCAGGCACTGCCAATTCTTTGGAGAACTTCAGCTGATGAACTTTATTAATTCCCACAGCAGATGTGAGCAAAGAGAGCAGGAAAATATTTGCAGATATTCAAAGGTATTTGCAAAAGTGTTCTATGAGCATTTTTAGGGTGGAGTGGATGCAAAAGGAAATATCCTAAATATTAAATACAGATCTCAGGATAAAGCAGCTTGATACCTGCCTGCACCACTGTCTTCACTGAATAAAGATCCATAGAGCTTAGAAAGTAAGTGGGAGGCAGGGCTTGGGACTTCTCTTTGAGCTGGAATAAAACAATGTGATTGAGGTGGTTGGTCAAACAAATCTGAGAATTGTGTGTGTTGTGTGTCGTGGCAGCCTGGGATGGATCCTATTGCTTCATTTCAGCAACAGTACAGCAAACACTCTTTGTGCCTGAAGAATCAAATCACAGTGAACTCACCCACTGTGAAGAGTTCACCTGCTCCATTCCCACATGTCAAGGCTCCTGAATGCACCTGGACCCTAACCACAAAGGGCAGCACCTTCACTTCCATGTGGAGGCCAAGGAGGACATGGATGAAGGGTGGCATTTCTTGTCACCCAGCAACAGCACATATCCCAAGAACTGTGTCAGGGCTCTTCTCTGAATCCCACCACACCATCCTAATTAGAGCTTTTAGGAAGAAACAACATAAATTAGTGAAGATTTGCAGCATGAACCTTCCTACTTCCCACTAAGGTCAGAGGTGCTGGAGGCATCTTGAAGCCAGCACAGCTCCTGCAGGCTGCCATGGTAAAATTCTGACTGTCTCATGCCTGGTACCGTCAGGAACATGGAGTGCATGTGTAAACACAGCCTGTCTGATGTGCTCCACAGAGACACATCCTGCCCTTGGGTTTTTGGGTCTATACTGACAGGGCAGGCACCCTCCTCCTGGCTGGAGCATGTTCTGAATGGCTGAGCTGCAATGAGCAGATGACAGAGATTTCTCTCCATTTTAATGGTTTTCTGGCCAAAGTCCTGTCTAGAATTTAACTCAGCAAGATCTTTAAATACAACTGAGAGCAGAATTTGGCTCATGGAGTGTTTCCCCATTTTATTCCCTACAGCTTTTCATTACCACCTTCTAAATCTGTAACGAAACCAGGAGTGTTTTTATGGTGCTCTGTATGAGAGCGTTGCTAATAAGTAGCTCCATTAAAAATAGTAAACATAAATCATTTATTCGTTTTATGCATTTCTAAGTCCACTTGAGAATATTTTTGGCTGAGCCAAGGCACAAGTAAAGGTGTTAATTATTATCTTACTAGAGCAATCAGTTAATAAGGCAGTTAGGAGAGATGTTTGTTAGGAGGTTCTGGGGTGCCCGGAGGCTACTGAAGTCATTGTCTGGGAGAGAACACGACCGCTGGAGCTTGCAGGAGTCTGGTGGCACCAACCCAAAGCCCTCGAGGCCTCTGTCTGCAAATTAGCTGAGAGGAGAGAGCAGACACCAGGTCTGAGCAGGGAGCTGTAAACAAGAGGTAGGAACTCCCGGCGCAGGCTCTCGGAGCAGAGCAGTGTCTGGGGCCCCTGCGAGGAGGCTGGAAGGGCTCAGTCAATGGGGTGGAGATGGGGAGGGAATTGGGTTCAGCTTCCTTCTCCCCCCAAGCAGCAGCAGCCTTTTCTGGGCTCTGCTGTCTCCTCAGGCCAAGGAACAGGACTGAGCACCACTTAGAAAGCTGAGCACCTCGGAGCAGCTCTGCTCTCCCTGCTGGCCTCTTCACCCTATGTGAGGACACCAAATTTGTACTTTCAGTCTCCTCCAAGGGAGAAGAGCTCCTTTATTCACTGTCCTGGCCCACCAGAACTGGATGGACATCCAGACCAGTGTGGTACTGACCATCAACTGACTGACCATGGCCAGATGGCCTTTGCTCCCACTGTGCTTCCAGAGAGGTTGATCCAACTAAAACCACTCTGGTAAATTGGGCTTCAATCCAGAGCCAAGGACAGAGTGAGTTTTCTGATTAAATGCTAAAGGTTCAAGGAGAGCAGCACAGTTGGCCATCCTGCTCTTTTTCTTCCTGATTTCTGCCTGTTCACTGCTCAGTAACTTCTGTTCTCCACTCACCACCGCAGCTGCAGGTGCCAGGAGCCAAACATCTCCATTAGTGACTTGCAGGAGCGAGGTTATCCCAGTCTCCCGAAACCGAAGGAAAACCACAACTGTCTGCCCTCAGCCTAGGGTGTGTCAGGGAACCTGTCCACAAGGGAAGTGTTTCTGGTTATGAATTATATGCTACAACATCCCCGTGACTCTATTAGAGATGCACTCCGAGGTGCTCTGGGGGAAGCCTGTTCTAGGAGCTAAATTCTCCCTGTGGGGTGGAAGAAATATTAGAGGAATTGCTGGAGAAGGGAGGGGAAGAAGCCACTTTCTGATGTTCTTCAAAGCCAAATTATCTGGCTCCTTCTGTCTGACATCCACAGGGGATGATCTTATGCAACTTCAAGATATTTAAACTAATTTGCAGCACAGAAATAATTCTAAAATGCTGCTCCTTTTACTTGTCCTCCCTAACCCAGTTAGCCCTCAAAATATGGCTGTAGGAGAGAGATCCCATTTCACTTGCACATGGGAGATCCTCTTTACTTGAGACAAAACAAATCCAAAAACATATCCCAGATCTATCCTACAGTTTGGGGTAGTACCTAAGCAGAGGCCTGTTCCTTGTCAGTGAAGGAAATACTGTCATTCCTGTTTTGCAGATGGGAAATTGAGAAAGAACGGGTTGAATAGCTAATCCAAGGACACAGGAAAATCCATAATCAGGCTGAAAAGTGACCCAGGATCTCCTGACTTCATCCAGTGGGATTGCTGGTGGGCAGATACTTTCTTCTCTCAGGAGATTCAGTAAAGCTCCCAACAAATCTAGCATGAACAGCCCAGAGCTGACACTGTCTCTGGGAGCTCCCCCTCTGATGGGAGAACAGAGATGGAAAATAAATATTAGATACATTTAATTAATTATTTAATAATCTATCGGGTTTTTTTGATGGAATGGTTGGCTCAGGAGTACAACCTTGGCCAACAATTGCCCTGACAGAGCTCCAGCATCTCTCTGCCAGAGAAACCCCTCCTCCCCACAGGCAGGGAGATATTTCAGAACTATTGTTCTGTAGAGTTCAACTGACACTCCAGAAGACAACTTTGCTTTTAAAGAGATTAAGTTGATTCCTTCCCATAAATTCAGTAGCTACCCCAACTATGCCTCATTGAGAAAACTTATTCTGACAAGAGTCATGAATTATAACCAGGATAAAATGTTTCATTAAAATACAGATAAGGGAACTTAGGAAGTGAGGGTTTTGTATGGGTAAAACCAATTTTGCTGCAAAAGCAAATCCACAGCCATTTTTCAGGTCAGTAAGTTGAAGTCTGGGTGTTATAAATCCATCATCGATGTTTTCTTACAGCTATAGTAGCTGACACATCTGAATCCCTGGGAGCTAAAAGCATGCCAGGAGAAATGAGCACCATCAAGACACATCAGAAGGAGATGTACAGCAATGGCTGTAATGTACCTGACTGCTGACGGGACAATATTGGTTTCCCTTCCTTGAGAATGCCCCCGAGTTAAAATGAGTTCATCATCAACCACTGCCTGTCCATGAAGGAATTTATTTAAGGGTGCCAATTAAAAATTAGCCCCAGTATCACTAGAGGGATGGGTTTAAGCATAATTAATTCAAAAAGCTTAATAGCATTCTCTTTGAGGTTTATTTGAGTACCCCTGATGATGGTGCATGTGCAGCATTCCCACTTCTAGGGGAGTGTAAATGACTCCCTCCTGCACTGATCCATTGAAGTAGTTGTAAAATCTTGATTATATCCATGTCAGACGGGTTCAGTTCAGAATAGAACTGCCCAGAAAATTATTCCTCCCTCCCCCACAAAACATTACCATTTCATTTAAAAAATATGTTAATAATTAAGCAAACAATTGTGGATAAAGTCATCTCCAAGTTTTTGTTTTTCTGGTGAAAAATGTGTGTGAAAAAAGAGTTTCTTCCTCACAGTGTTCCAAGGTCATGTTTATGTCTAGATTCAAGTAAACAACAAATTTGTCAGTAATACTTTGATCAAGAGCATTACTTGACTTAGGTGAGAATCCAAGTTAATTTACAAGCATAACTTTAATCCATGAAGGAAGAAAGTCCTGGGATTACTGCTGTGCCATCATTCAGTTTTGGGCACTTCTGCAAAAATCCATGTCAGGGACAAGAGTTTCAAATGTGTCAGCTGAAATACCCTAAAATGGAGGTGCTGAGGGTTTGAAACTGGGTTTGTCTCACACCCCCACAGTGCAGGGTGCTTTTGTCCCTTTCTGCTCTGTCCCAACACGCTGCCATCCACAGTGTGTGACTCAGGACAGGGAAGGGGAGAGCTTGGGGTCAGCTGTGGGGCATGACAATGATCCATCAGGATAACACCCTGGCCAAGCCAAAGAAGCTCCCAGGAAAAGGCACAGCAAAGCTGTGGGTGAGGAGAATCACTCTGGAACGTGGTATTTCAGGTATCTCTTACCTCTGTCCCGAAGAACCCCCTCTCCTCATTTTTTCCAGAATTTTGTGGTGCTGGCATGAAGTCAGAAGAAGTTGTCTCAGTGACTTCTGTAAAAAAGACTCAAATTCAGTATTTTTTTCTTTTTTAAAATCTAATCTGGATAGAACTGTAGGAACTTGGTGCTTCAAAATATAAATTTCACAGCATGCTTTTGGAAGCCTTTATATTTTAGAAGCCTATGTAAAATATATTCTATTAGGAGGACATTCCACCACTCTAAATGCATTCATATTTTAGGTATGCAATAGTACCACAGTTTTAAAAATAAACATCTGAGGAAAACTCTGGGGTTTTAAAAATAAGACATTTGTAGCTTAATGTTGTTTGAAGAAATCTGTAATGGCATTAATCATTTCAGTTACTCATTGATTTCAATGCAAATGTACTGAGAGATGAATACGTATCTCCTGGTCATGTTAACCTTCACCAAAAAAGAATATTTCAAGCGATACAACAAAATGCTACAAAAATGAATCATTACCTTCTAAATCTAAACTAAGACCTTTAAAAATTGAACTTAATGGGTCATTTGTAAAAGTGTTTTTTCCCCTATTTTTGCAATAATTTTGCCTCTATTTTTAATGCTTGATTTATCTACGCATTCAGAAATCTCTTTCTACAACCATTCAAAATAATACTGAAAAGTCAGTGCCTCGTTACTGAGTTCTTCACGACCTGGGAGCTCAAAGGCCTGTGCAGTGTCAGGGACTCTCACAGCAGGAAGTAGGAGGGTGAATTTGCAGTACTTTTGCTCAGTACCCTGGAATTAAACTCCTCTCAGAGACAGAGGATGAGGTGTGGGGCTGAGTTCCTCACTTCCACCTGGATCAGGAACACCAGGAGGGATACAAAGGCATCCCCATGCTTTCAATATCCCCCTTGGTTGCTGCATCAGTTTGAAGAGCTGTGTTTTCAGGAGGAATAGGAAGCACCAATCTGCTTTGTAGCCACAGTTTGTAATTCTCGTGTTCCACCCAGTGCCATTATTTGGAGATTGGCTTGTGCAATTCTCTATTTATTACTGGTTTGGTTTTCCTTTAGTTGCAAGAATGGAGCTGACAGCTAAACACGTGTACCTACATTATGAAATCTTGCTTAACAAGGAAGAGCTAATTAAGCTGTTACACTGTTGGCCCATGCCCTGAACGCTGCCAGCAACGCCCCACGACTGCACTGCCCTGGGAGGGACAGGGATGTGACGCAGCACTCGGGGATTTGGGAATGGGAACGTGCCAGGAGAGACAACTGGCTTTCCAGCCATACATTGTAAGAGTCTTCTTGGCATGGCCAGAGCCACCACCACCTCCTCTCTTCCCAAAATCAGTGATAGGGAGCACAGAAACTTCTCACTGAGGTTTTTTAACAAAGAGGCCCTGAGGGCACAGTGACAGAAATTCTGTGTGGAACTGCTTAAATCCAGCTGGTCACAGCTAAATCTTTCTTTGCAATTCTTGGCCTCAAAGTTTATGGTTTGATAGCCCAAGTCAATCTCCTCCACACCCTGGCTGGGTTGACCACAGTCAGCAGCACTGAGTGGTGCCTTTTGCATGTTCCCAGCACTTCCCAGGAAGGTGTCTCAGCTGAAGGACTCAGAACCCACCATGTTATTCCAAGAGGATTACATTATTCCCGATGTAGTAGGAATAAAAAACATTCTGTATTGTAAAACGAACACAGTGTAGCCTTTCTGCACAACAAAAGCCTCCAGCCACAACACCAGCAAGAATTAAAACCACGCTTCCAAGATGTCCAGCTACAGTGCATATTTTATCATTATTCTGCAGACATATGTTTTGTGTGACTTGGTTCATTTATTTCCTTTTTGTTTTCAAAAGCTAACACATGGCCCTGAACAAAAATTACACTTAATTTTTTATTTGTTCAACTCAGTTAAAATCACAGCACTTGCTTTGTAGAGTTTTACATAACAATGTGCTGCTTTGTATGCCTTTTGTGTAATTTAATTTCAGCAAACTAGCCTGAAATAATTTAGACAGTCTACAGAGAGTTTGTGTATTCAGTGTTAGGGACTTGCATTTTACACATTTATTCATGTCAGACTTTAAATTCAATTTGAGTGTGGGAGTTAGCAGCTTCCCTGGCCCTACATAGAGATAAAATCCACAACAGGTGACAGGATAAATTCTTCCATCCTATCCAGGATGGAAGGGAGGGCTGCTAAACTCTGGTGCTCATCTATTCAAATGGAGGGCCACTGGGAAAAATAAAGATGGTTCAGGAAAACAAATTTACAACTTTAGAGAGCCGGGAACTGTCTTGTGGAAGGCTGGGACTGCCTGATAATGATGGTTGCCTGATGGACAGACTGGATGAAGGAGATAGTTGACAAATGAGATGATGACAGTCCCTCACTGAGCTGTCTGGAAAAAGAGCAACAAAATGTCAGCAGGAATAAGACAGACTGTATAAATCAGGGGAGAAGCCATGAGCTGGAGGAAACCTGGACACCTCAAAGCTGCTGACCAAGACACACAATACACTGTGGAGGAGTCAGGAAATCGATGCAGCTTTCCTCAGTTATTGTTTTGTCCAGGTCTGTTGTTAATAGTTTTGGACAGACCTAAAGGATCCCTTAGGAAGAGCTGCCCTCCTGCTGAACAAGGCTGGACTTCTGGGAGTGTGGCTGAACAGGGGAAAATGAAGGGATTAACAGACTCTGAGGGTGAGATGCTGGTTTTGTGGAAGGGGAGCGGTGTGGCTGGTGTTCCTGAAAGCCAGGGAAAATATCAGTGTGACCACATAGTGAGGGGAGTCTGAGATGACCCTGAGCAATGAGGACAAACACAATGGTCATGTTGGAGTTGAAATAAGGGAGCTTTTCCTGCCTCTGCTGTAGCAGGGAATCAGAAATGAGACAGAAGTGACTCATAAAGGATGAAAACATTCAGCACAGGCACCCAAGGTGTCAGGAGGAGAACCCCACCGTGGGTCTGGCTGCAGCAGGACGTGCCCACACGGCATTAAGCAGTCGGTGCCAGATCACTTTTGAAAAGAGCAGCTGATTCTTTCTGAAATTGCTTCCCCAGAACTGTCTGTTTCTTCCGAGGAAGCCCGTGGAAATCAAACGAGCCGTCAGACTTGTAGCACTCGAGTCTGCATTTCTTGTCCTTCGTCTGCTTTCCTTCCTCTTTTTGTGCCTCTTCTGCTTTCGTAGGGACGGCGCGTGGAGCAGCGCGGCTCTGACATCAGAGCTGGGGGCGGTTGCGACACAGCGAAGGCTGACGAGCAGAGGAGGAGGAGGGCAGCAGAGAGGAGGAAGGGCAGCAGAGGAGGAAAGAGGGCAGCAGAGGAGGAAGGGCAGCAGAGGAGGAGGAAGGGCAGCAGAGGAGGAGGAAGGAGGGCAGCATAGGAGGAAAGGGCAGCAGAGGAGGAGGAAGGAGGGCATAAGGGAGGAGGAGGGGCAGCAGAGAAGGAAGGAGGGCAGCAGAGGAGGAGGAGGAAGGGCAGCAGAGGAGGAGGAAGGAGGGCAGCAGCAGACGTGAGCCGCTGTCACGTCCCCGGCCCCGCTGTCAGCTGGGAGTGCGCACTGCGCTCTGCGCTCCTCATCCCGACACAGCTCCCAGCAAGGACTGGGCTCCCTCCTTCCTCCTTCAGCTGGGGCACGCTGCAGTTCCAAAGGCTCCAAAACGATCCGCACGCATGTTTTAAATTACAGATAATTCATTTTGATACACCTTTTCCCTGGATCCGTAGACAAAATCAAAGGCAGGTTTCCCTGGGAGATACACATCTGGAGTGTTGCAACACAGCTCGTAGCAACCAAGGGAGAAATCCGTTCTCCTTTCCAAGGCAAGGGGTTGAAAAACAAAATAATTTCATTCACCTTAGGAAAACCAGCTTTAGCCGATTGGTGAAGGTGACTTCTTCTGTGTTTTTGAGGCCTGACCAACATCAGGACCACAACTCCAGCACAGTCAAGATTAAGCCCATTGTCTAAAGAGATCGTTATTACACTTAGATTCCTATTAAGGTTTCATGGTACAAAGAAGAGGGGGCTGGGAGGAAAGTAATGAAGTTACAGGCCTTTATTGTACAAAGGCAACTGGAGACTTTTTTTAGGATGCTATCTATCAGCCTGTCTGGCAAATGTCTGCCTAGTAATAATGTATCCGTCTGCTGAAACAAACCTAAATAATGCATCATTATATCCATAATTTATAGGCACATGGGTCAACAAGTTCAAGATTGTTACAGGCAAAGGAGATGTGAAGGAAATGGCTCATTCCAGGCCCTGGCAGGCCCGACATGGCAAGCACAGCTCTGCAGGAAAGCAGTGGAAGGAGTGTTGGCAGCCAAATGCCAGAGCAGAATGTGCAGGGGACATGGCTTGTGTCTGCTTAGTCCCCACTTACTCGCCCAAAACAGGAACCCACCAGCATGGAACTTCCCACAGAATAGAGGAAGAGAGGCAGGGAGAATATCCCAGCTCTTGATTTGGGAATCCAACTTCTCTAACCACATTCAACAGCCCAGATGAAACGTGAGCCAAGGAGGTGTTGCTGATTTTAGTACAAGCTGATGATAGCAACAGCTGAGGTCACCTACTGACCAAAAAATCTGTGCCTGAAGTAACCTGAGGTATTTTAAAATAGAAAAAGAATCAAAGTTACCATATGAAAATTAAATCAAAGTCAGAAAGGATGTCAAAATAGAAATACAGAGGATATATATAATAATTTTTTTTTCCCTGAGAAGAGTGCTGAAAATCAAAGTATTTTGGTAATTTTAATTCCTCACTCTCAAACCAGGAGTGTAGCTCCCATCTGATACAGAAGCCTCCTGACATTATTTGGGATCCAGGGACAAAAAAGCAGAATTGGGGTTGCTATTTGGAAAACAAACAAAGGTGGCAAACCACAATCATGAAAACTTCATCCCCTGCAGGTTTGGTCAAGTATCCACATTTTGCGTGTTCAAGCTGATTTATGCACACAGTCCTTGCACACAATGGGACCCCTTAAAAATGAAAATGTTATTAAAAACCTCAACTTAGATGTGAATACAGTATCTTGGTGAAGCAATCAGAGTACCTATGGTAAACTTGTCTTAACACTAGAAACTTAAATGCTTGGGGAAAGAACTAAGATTTTGGCTAGGTTGGGTTTTATGGTGGTCATTTGGTTTTTTGGGTTTGGTTTCTTGTTGGATTTTTTGTTTGTTTTTTTTATAAACACAGGTCTTGTATAAGAAAACACAGCAAACATCACAGTTCCATTTTCAGAAAACCACAGCCTACTTACAACCAAGGCAGTACAGAGGGAAACTGAAAGTAGAAAAGAGAGTAACAAGTTGCAAAGGCAGTTCTAGTAACAAGTCATTTTAAAAAGCAGATGACCAAAATAGAAAAATCCCAAATTAATAGTTACAGTAAACTGTGCTTTCAAAGTTGTGTGATAAATTAGTTACTGAAGATTCTGTCAAAGGGATTTTCTTCAGAGTGCAGTCCTAGAGTATATGGAGGCTGTTTGTCCTCTGGCCTGTTCCTAACCAGCAAACACTGATTCTGCTCACTCAAGGAATTCCACCAAGCTCAGAGGAGTGACACCAGCAACAAGAGAGGAAACAACATGATCCGTTTCTGAACTAAGATGAATTACTAACAGAAGTCTGTGTAGTCCCATGGTTCATACAGTCAAGGCTCCCAAGAATTCATTATAAAGCTTTTTATTTTCTTCTTACAGAGCCCATGGCTTTGGGGTTAACATGTGCAAAAGCACCAGAAGAGTTGTGTGCATCACCTCATATGCAAGAGACCCAAGCACTTGGGAGCAGATTCTATAGAAATTAATTCCTAAATGTTAAAGCCACTTGTTCTCTCAAACTTTTTCCCAAATAACATTGTGCTGCTTTCTTGGGAGTTTCTGACCCACCAAGGAATCCACCCATGGGGGAGGCTATGTGGGGCTGTTCTCAGTCAGCACACCCCCACTGGGTTATGGAAATCTGCATTTAACCTTACAACTATAAACTTTGCCAGTAAATTCCAATGCCATTTATTTCCGTGCCTTGCCTCAGGACAGAGGTTCACATTCCCTGAGGAGGATGGGCCCTGGGAAGTGCAAGGGGCTTTGCATCGCCAGGCAGTGACACAGGAGCAGGAACACAACACCCTGCTTCAGGTAAGGCAATGTCTCTGTCCCCTCCTCGTCCCCTCCCACCTTCCATGGAAGGAAAACCAGCTGCTTGCAAGCCTCAGCTATACATCTGAAATCCTATGGACATGGCTAAAGAGTGGAATGTACCTCTGAGGGCATCTGCAAATGATTGCAAGATGCAAGACACTGAATAGGGAAAGGAAGTATGGCACCAAGGCTTGGTGGAGTGTAAATTTTCCAAATTAAAGACACTACAGTTCTATAGAAAAGATCAGATGAGAGGACACCTGACAAGAGGAACAATTTTATAAAGAGCCTTAGGGATGCAGATACCCAATTCTCTTTCATTCCTAGTGGCTCATTCCCTTCTCCTTTGAACATCCATGTGGGATGGTGTTAGGTTCCCTGCTTCTCTCCTAAGGATAAAACAATGAAGGCCATGTTTTCCAACATACAGAGTTGAATTTCCAGGTTCACTTCTGGAGTAAGGGCAACCACTTCACATTCCAAAAGTACTTTATCATAAAAGACACAATTCTCTCGACTTAGTAGTCCTGAAATCAGAAGGTACCTTTTTTCAGTACACATGGTCCTCACCATCTTCTGACTCTTGGCTGTTGTTTCTCTGACCTCTCATTACACCAGCTCTGTTTTTATTGTGTGAAACTCCTCTGTTCTATTATGCAGAACACTTTTCATCCATTTAGACAAAAGAGCTGGACTTCAAGAGATCCTATGTTCCCGTAGCAGAAGTTTGGTAGTCAGCAAATTCATAGGATTCATTTTATATGTCCAGTTACTTGATCTCAACTCCTCTCTCACATGATAGGAAGGATTATTCTTCTATTCATGCCTCACAGTCTTTTGATGGATTTAGGGCACAGCTCTTAAAAATGTATAAGAGAGACAGGCATCGCATGATTTTGCTATGGATATTTTATGAGCAAGTCTGGGTGCATGCTGTGTGCTTGAAACAAAAGACTGCACAATGTGCTACCAGGGCAGGAGCTGTGTCATTATGTCTTGCATTCAAGGCTTCTGGGAATCTTGGGCAAGAAAAACAACGAAACAAAGGCATGGGAGAGACACTAGGATCGAGTAAATGGGTCAAGACAGCACCGATACAATTCGTTGTTATTAAGACCTGTAATTCAGCCATTTGTCAGAGAACAAATCCGATTTAGGAAGCAGCAGCCAGGCCCCTCCTTTTTTATTGGCTGTTATTTGGGGGTTGTATTTGTTACTTAATTGACTTAAACTACTACCTTGAAAAGACAATACTGCTTCCTACGTGCTTCTTAATTCTGCACCTGCAGCAGCCACCGTGAGATGTTTTGGTACCAAGAACCACTTCAGCCATTATTTATCACTGGAGTGATTAACTGACATCTGGAGCACAAACTTCCACTGCTACTGGCCTGATTAAAGGCGTTGGCTGACATTTTTCAGAGCATTCAACCACTAAAGAAGACATCAGTGATGTTCAGGCACTTGAATCTTTCAGATGTGTTTTCAAGGAATGCTCTTGCAATGCTTAATCTATCCCTTGAAAAAGATGGACATGGGATGGAAATAGGGATACAGCTCACAAACCACTGCTCACCAACCTTTCCAAATCTACTTCTCTTACTACCACTGCAAACACAAAAAATGCTATTTGTATTTTCTTTATTCTCTTTGTATCATTTTCACTATTAGATAACTAGACCAGCACACTCATGTGTTGCTTTACAACTGCAGAGCTGGAGGAAACTGCCCAGCTCAGTACCAGTAACAAATACCCAAATTCCGACTGCAAGCACATGCATATAAGGGCATCTACAGCTAAAAATGTGGGTGTTTTTCTTGAAATCTTACTCAGAAATGAACTTTTAAAGAATGAACTTTGCCAGAGATATTAGCTTCAATCTTCAGTTTAGCTGCAGCTTCCTCACCAGGGAGGGCATGAAGGAATTTTTATGCATTAATTTTGCACGTCACTGCTTTTTTCCTGTTGGGAAATCTGAGTCTCCTAACAATATACTCCATGGATCCACAGCAACCCCATAATAATACTTAGAACATACACTGTCTTTTGTTAAATATTACCTTATTATCCTAAATGTAACAACTTCAGTTTGCTATTTATGGGAATGCTCTTCCTCAAGATGCTTCATAGTAGAGAAATGTAAATACCTCTGAAGTGGTAGTTTCTATAGAGACTTATTTTTCCACTGAATTGTAGAATAAACAGCCCAATTTTCTACAAGTCTGGAGCATCTCTCAAAAGTGGCAGATAATGATAGTTTACCACTCTGTAGCCATCTATGTCTTTGAAGCTTGCTGTAAATATGAACCACTTATGCCTTTGGGAGTATCCTTAGGTAGTACCATTAGCCTCACTAAGAAAGGGAGGAAAAAGAGCAGGTAAAAGACTTTACACAGAGTAGGGCTGCACTGCTCAGCAGCTTGATGTGCATCACACTTTTATTGCTGGCTCTGTGACAGTTCACCTTATCCCAGCCCCAGAAAGCACCAGTTTCCCTCCCAGCAAGAACAGGTCTCTCTCAGCAGTAGCTCTGGAGTGAGGGATGAACATGACGCCAAAACAGGCACTAGGATTTTTTGGAAGCTCAGGCAGTTTTGCCCAATGGATGCATGTGGAGTTAGCAAGTTCATCTCAGGTTTGGCAGTGCTGCTGCTTGGAATAGCCCTGCTCTGGGGCTGGTTTGTCTGCAAGAAAACTAATACCAGGAATTCACTTTTCCTGGTGTCAACACAGCCTGAAGAAGCTCCCATGACAGCAGCCATGAGGAATTTCTGTCCTTCCCTCAGCCCCGTAGGGAATGCTGAGTGCCCATCGTGTAAGTTGAGGAAAAAAGCTGAAACTCTCCTGGGTTGAGCAACCACTCCCGATTTTTTCATTGCCCTTTTTTTCCAGGGAACAAACACAACAACACTTAAAACACAGTGAGAGTGCAAAGCCCCACTTGCCCATGTGTGCCCCCTGACCCCTTCCCTCTGCACTGGGGCTGCTCCTGCCCCCTAGGCTGCTGTGGAAAGGTGCCTGGGCATCATCATTCATCCCCCGAGGTGTTTAGCTGCCAGATCTCCCTGTGGCTGACTGTGCTGCACATCCCTGTCCCTGCCGCCCCAGCCCCGCGCAGATGCCGCGCGTTAGCGCTCAGATCAGTGTGGGAGTCGTCCCTCCTCCACACACCAGATGGTTCTGCGTTTGTTTTTAGTGCTTACCTATCTGCTCCTCGACTCCTGAGAGTCATGTGAATCTGGGAAGGGAAAAAAGAAAAGACTTCCCCAGCAGCTAACAGAAAAAAAAATAATTATCAAGAAGTTTCCTTTTCACGTGTTATCTCAAAACACAGAGGATGTACTCAAGAAGCATTCAGAACTTTCTCAGAAAGGAGGGAAATCAAGAGATAGGAGCAGATGTGGAAAGTTCCTCGGTATCCAAACAGTGTGGACAGCTCAGGCAGTGCTCCCTCTGCTCCAGGGACAGGTGAGACCCTTCAGTCCAGACTAGATCGGATTAGATTGTCCAGCAATCAGTGCTGGACTAGATTGTCCAACACTTTGGCTGCCTTCCAGCTCCACTACATAACGAAGAGCAGGTATTTTCCACTTCAACCTCATCCTTCCTAAACCAGCAGCATTCAAAAGATGGTCAATCTGCCGAATTTAGCAATGACAATCCATCTGATTTCACTCTTTCACTTTTAGGAATAAACATGTTTTGATTTTATCTAAACAAAACAGACCCTACATCTGCACTACCTGTGCAGTAAATGAACCTGTAAATATATAAATAAAGAGAAACTAATGCAAGTGAGGCATTTTATGTGTGATATTTCTCCTCTGGACTTTTTAAATCCAGTACAGTCCTACTAACTGCTGTGATTTATTCTGCAAGTTGAATGAGATCCAATTCCTGGGGGTATATAATTATGTCTAAAAAATTTTTCTCCAACTTGATTGCATGAAGAAGTCTTAAAGTGAGACCAACCCATCTGCATTCTCAAGACTTAAAAACAGGAAGGCAAATGGTGAGATCTCCAAAGGAATTTGTAAAAAGGCATCTGAGGAACACCTTGTAAAACACTGTCTCAGGTTTGTGGATACTTGACACAGACAAGTGTGGTAATGCTGACATGCTAAGATAGAAGATAGGTCATTTTATCCCTGGAGCCTTGGATCCTGTAAGGATTGGTGCTCCTTCCCTAGTAACCCTCACTTAGCATGATAAGCAGGGCTGGAGCAAATCCAAAACATCATGAGGTCAAAATTGCATCTTTTATAATCACATTGTAGTGAAGGGAAGCCATAGGAGGCAGCAGCTCAGCTCACAGCAAAGGAGACAATGGCAAAGTATAAAACCTAAAAATAGGGAGCTCTACAACGAAAACACCCTCACCCAACTACGCAAGCAGAGCCACTCTTCCCTGATCCTTCCTTTCCTTTTGCAGATCTCTCCCACCTCCTGCTTGGGCTTCTCAGCTTTACAGTCAGAGCAATCACAGAGCACACAGAGGGGTGACGTGTGCCAGGCACCAGAACTGGCTCCTGCTTCCTGCAGGGAACTGAAAGGGTGTCCAGCAACTCCTGGAGGTGATGGCACTGCTGAAACCACTACTGGGGCCTGCAGGGATTTGGTCAGAAGTGCAGCATCTCTTCCAGCCAGGGAGAACAGTTTTGGAAAGACAAGGGTCACCTCAAATCATCAGGCTTGGGTATCCTCATGGAAAAAAAAGCAAGTTTTAGGGGTTTTTCCATCACTGCGTTATCCTTCATTTTCTTCCTATGGCTAGGGCTTGATGAAGAGCCATTTTCCTTTCCCCACTGCCGATGTCTGGTGCTCTGACATCCTGTCCCACTTCCTCCATATCCTCCCATGCTGCAGAGCCCACTTGTCCCCAAAAGTGGTTTCATTCCCTCCCCCACTTCTCCCACCACCAGAAGCCCTCTTTCCTCCTATTCCCAGCGGAGAGCGCTTTGCTCCCCAGCTGATTTGAATTCCTCCCTCCTTCCGTGGGCGAGGAATCATTCAGAGCAGTGGCATTTCAAACTCTGCAGAGAAGGTAGGTAGACTCAATCCTGAGTGGGAGTGCATATCAAGTACAGTGGTAGTGGGTGCATCCAACCCCAAGACCAGAAGTTCCCAAACTTTCCTAGTGTATAGACAGTGTCTAAGGGCTGGATGCTTTCCTCCTGGACATTTGTGTTGATGGCATCTACCACAGCTAAAACCAGTGCCATGCTATATATATAAATATATAGCAATTAATGTGTAATCTTTGAATTGTCTATCATTGTTATACCATATAATTACGTGATACCATTATCATAGATCACAGAAGATTCAAAAAGAAGTTAGAAATATTATGTAGAAGAAAGGACTGTAAAAAAATGAAAAAAATGAAAAAAAAAAAAAAAAAAAAAATAAGAAAAATATATAAAAAAAAAAAGAAAAAAAAAAAAAAAAAAAAAAAAAAAAAAAAAAAAAAAAAAAAAAAAAAAAAAAAAAAGGGTTTCCATTCCATTTTACATCTGGGAGGACAGACTTCTTACCATGAAATGGTTCTATTTCAATCAATAGTGCCCTTTCTATGAAGAACCACTGAATGTAACACTTTTAAATTTGTGGCTTATCAACTCCTGTCTTTTCTGCTGAAAGTGGAGTTCAATTCTTGCCTTATCCCTGCAGAGGTGGTCTTGGTTCCTGCATCACCAACAGAGCCTCTTGTAGTTACAGGGTGATTGGAACCAGCAGCCACAGAGTCTCACCACAGCCCATGTCTCAGTGACATTTTCACTCTGAGTCACTATTTGATTCAAGGCAAGAAATAAAATTGCCACTGATGGAAGTTCTGCATAATTCTGTATCACCTGAGCACATGAAACAGAAAAGCTACAGAATGAATTAGTCCAGAACTTGGTGTGCTTAACAAATGTTGTTTAATGACTGTGTTCAGAACACCTACATGTTTTGTTCCTGTTACTTGTACAGCTCTTACATGTGACAAAGAGACCAATTTTTTAACAGAGGAGGGAGGAGAGAGAACAGCTACAGACTCTTTTTTTTACTGAGTACAACAATAGTAATAAGGGGCTCTATACCATCTATGTCTCAGTGACTTCTTTAAATATATTTAGCCTATAATTGAAAGATAATTTTTCTTATTGCCAACTCCATCAGCTCACACAGACATCAGAAAACCCAACAGTGTTCTAGCTTATATTTCATCACCAGTAAAGAATTCTGAAAACTGAATTTTCCTCTGTGTGCATGAGGATAATCCCTAAAATTATGGCTTTGGTTGTACCCAGCAAAGAGGCTGCAGCACACACGTGCCCCATCAGTCTCTATATGCATTGGTGTGTCCTGAACATGAATCTGAGAATCCCAGAATGGTTTCGGTTGGAAGGGAACTTAAAGTTCATCTTGTTCCACCCCCTGCCACGGCAGGGATACCTTCCACTATCCCATGTTGCTCCAAGCCCTGTCCATCCTGGCCTCAGACACTTTCAGGAATGGGGCAGCCACAGCTTCTCTGCGCTGTTAAAGAACCTTTGCAAATAGATGTCATGTTGCTTTTTCAGGAAAGTCACTTCTTAGATTGAAAAATCTACTTAAAACCAATAAAACTTTTGTTTTCCTTTGGTCATGCTTTTTCTGTGTCTGATCCTGCCACAGTTCAGATTCCCATGGTGTAATTAAAGAGACCACAAGTGACAGAGAAAACAAAATATGTGCAAGTGTTACATATAAAAGTATTGAAGACAGAGGTTCTTTTAAAAGCTCACTTTTGAGCAAACTGACATTGCAGTTTTTCTCACTTGGATTTCAGACAGAGGATAGCAAAGTTTACAGTAACAAACCCTTTAATTCTCACTCCATTCAGAGAATGACTCAGCACTGCAAGGAAAAGCAGCCTAAACGTTGTGAAGTTTTGACAAACCAGCCGAGGAATGAGCAAGCAGGAGTCCAGCGTGGAAGCAGTCAGAGAGTTTACATCTGAGGAAAACTTTGCTGATTACTCTTTGGAGGTGGTTTGTCACAGGGCCTCACTGCAAAGTGGAATCCCATGTGTGCATTGAATCCAGTGCCAAAGAATTCCCTTCTGGGTACAAAACTGGTCAAAGAATTCCAGGAAGCCCTTCCTTACAGAGGAAGCTAATTCAAAGTCCCCAAATGCATACCAAAAAAATAACTTTCCTTCCACATTTCTCAATCTCAGTCACCTCTTTCTGCCTTCAGGGCGTCTCCTCCACTATTTTCAGCGTTCTCATCTTTCCCCCATGTCCACAGACAGCTGGTCCTGAGGAACTCACCAGCCCAGCCCAGTCTCCAGCTCGGGATGACTTGTGCTGCTCCCAGATATTGAGAGCAACCCTTCGATAACCTGCACACTGAGATAACCCCGAGTTCCCTTCCTGCATCTCCTGACAGACCTGTCAGTTTGTCCAGCTTCTGGAGGAGACACTGTGAGACCAGGAATGGAGGGGTCAGATGAGGGCTATCAGAGATAAGGAAGATGCCAGGATCTGGGGGAGGGCAGGGGAAAGGGAAGAGGTTATGCAGGACCAGAGCTGATCACTGTGGGAGATGCTCTGGGGTGAACTTGCAGTGGGGCTGCAAACCCCTGTGACAGCACAGCTGGGAAATCTCAGCACAGTTTCTACACTTCACATACAAAAACAGCATAAATATTTTTCTTCCTCTGGCTAATTCTTATGCAAATAGAGGGAAGTTACAAGTTGTAAGAAGCTGCTGCTCCCCTGTCCAGGTTCACATCAAGTCTCTGCTTCACAGAGCATGAACACATCATGTCTGGGAAGAAATGCTTCATTCCAGATCCAGGCTGGATCACAGACAAAAGCTGGCATAACCTCAAGTCTCCAGGAGAAGCCATCAGGGGACACTAAGACTGATCTCTTCCTGTGCCTATTGCAACACATCTGCTTGGGCTGGGATTCCAGGCCATCCCCTTTCTGACAAACGTCAGCAAGCAGCGTGTGCTCCTGAAGGCTTTTACATCTGCGTGCGACTCATGCTCACTCCAGAGGTTCCTGTTTCATATCCGGCTCTGATGGCTCTGTCTGTATCATGTACATTCATTTCAAATATACACAGGAGACACAAACAATTGTATAAAGGTTATAAAATCAGAGAATTTGTTAGGGGTCAGCTTAGTGTTAAAGCCACGCTCCCACTACACAAATGCACATGGATACTCTGCACCACAGCTTGTATTTGAGAGGAAGGTTAAGGCACAAAAATAAGAAATTTAGTTCCCAGCAACTTCTAACGTGCACCTTCAGAGACCTCCTAATTTTCAGAATCCTTACCAATGTGACAAACTGGCTGCTAGAGCCAGCAGCTCTTCCCCATCCCAGTAAAGTGCATTGCTCTAAGTCCTTCAGAGAGAGTGATCTCTATGAGATGGCAACAGTGAGCAGTAACAGATACAAGTGTTGGCTTTGATGAATTTGAAGAGAAACATTTGTCCCAAACTGTTAAAGTGTGTTGCAGAACTTTGAAAATCTTGTGTTCCTTACCTTTGGGAAAGAAATATTTTGATTACTGACAAACAGACCTTTTTGTATCCAAGGCCTGCAATGGACATGGCCCTGACAGGGAACAGAGCCCTTTTTGCCATCAGAGAGCTCCTGTGCTGCCTATTCCTGCTATTCCAGACAGCAGAGCTGGGATTCCAGGCTGCTGTGGGGCATCCTCAGCTCACACCCACAGAGACTCAACATGCAATTCTCTGCCGACATGATTTTTCCTACATCTACCCCAGTGCTGGGCACTAATCCAGGGAAGTTAAAAACCCTCCCCCATGACACCCACTCAGCACTACAGTATCTGTTTCCCAATCCTTCTGATAAGTGTGCCTGTTATTCTGTTCTAATCTTGTCCCAAACACACCAGCATGCCCTGAAATGAAACAGCAAAGGAGAACTCAAACTACCTGCAAGCAATTTTCCAATAAAAAGAAGAAAAATAAGTCCCAGCCCAAACTAAACAGAGCATCCTGTGCTCCTCAATAGCAGTGACCACGTCAGGATATTCACTGAGTGCTAAACTCAGCAGTCAGACATGAAATATTTCATGCAGTAAAACACCAAGGGCAGGTTGTTTGGTTCCACTTTTCATTCTTCAGGTTACGAATGTTTTGACAAATTTATCTGACTTGCAATCAATAAATAAACAAGTCCCAAGACACTTGTTGAAGGAACTGTATTTCCCTGATAGAAATACTTTCCCATGTCATCTTCAAAGGGAATGTAAATCTTGGGTGAGTAATACACCAGTCCTACTCCCATGGCCTACTCAGTTAGACTCAGATTATCTACATCCCCTGAGTGAGAACTGAAACTCAGTTACTGCAGTTTTCCTTGTCAGTAAAACCTGGGAACAGACCAGACTCTCTGAGTTACCTGGTTAATGCTGTCACAGTCACTGTGCTACAGGTGAGCTTCTGCGAGCAATGCTTGCACCTCCTGTCAGCAATAAAGGTGCAAGAGTAGAGTATATCCATGGAAAAGACTCATTACAGATTCCTATTTCAAGTTAATCTTCACTGACAAACAGCATTTTGGAGTTTAGGATTCACATGCATTTCCCCTCCAAGACAACAGGAAGATCTTCTTTCTTCCAACTCCTAATATCAGATGTTCCCTAAAAAAATCTCCTGACTTGTTTCAATACCAACACAAGGACTCTTCAGACTGAGGAGGAGAAAGAGAAGGTCATATACAACATGAGAAAAAGAATTCCCCCTGCATCACTGGTACTCCTTAGAAACTTAGAGGAGGCTGCTTTGTGTGCAAACCACAGCACTCTGGGAGCATGAAACCCCTCTTGAGTTCACTACAGGCAGAGCAGATCCAAAAGGATCACGGAGATGGTTATTTGTATATAGTTATAGCACCTCACAACTCAGAACAGATTGAAGACTGAACGTGCAAATAAATGCATCTGAGGAATCAGAGAGTACAATTTTCTCAGGCACCAAAACTGCTCTGCAATTTTTGATCTTCATTTACATCTGCTTTTCTGTCTCCTAAAAGTGCTTGTAAATACCTAACTGTTTCTAATGGACTATAAAGAACTGTGAAGAGTTTACATTTCCCTGAACATGACCCAAAGGCTTCAGATTTATTCAGAAAGAAATCACATAGTTTATTAAAGATAAATTATGGGACTACAGAATCAGATATAATTAATATAATGTGTCCTCATTCTCCAAGGAGGGAAAAAAAGGAGAGTGATTATCACTGTGAAATATCAGCCATGGATTAGACAGAGTAAGAAAGAAAAGGATTAAAATGTGGATTGTGGCTCTTGGACAGATATGCATCTTTAGTAGAGCATATTTCACCTAATAAGTAATTTTTCTTCCATCCACCAACCACTAATCTCTGGTAAGTGTGTTCCAGGTTACAGACTAGAGTGGAAATCCAGGGAAAATGCAGGCAGGGTGCAGATCCTGGATACCTGTATTTGTGATGCTGTTGACACAGCAGTGGCTCGGGGTGCTCCTGCTCCAGCCACATTTCCTGTTTCTATAAACATGCTCTGTTTGAAAAGGGGCTACTCTGGGCACACATGTGCACTTTATGGCCACTCCTGTGCCAACATAAATCAGCCCCAAATGCCATCTTGGTGACATAATGTAAGACTTATGCTTAAGGGAGTCCACATCCATAAGTGAGTGGGTTGCAAAGTAATTAATTTGAGGAGTCCACTTACATTTCAATCTCCCAACCAGACAGGCTGCCCCGTGGTTCCCTTGGCTTTTTTGCCTCAGACTCCCCAAATTTCACTCTTCCATTTCCTTCACTTCCTCACCTTTCAGGGTCAGAGTTTAACACCGCAAAGGGAAATGAAACAGAGAAAAACAAAACAAAACAAGCTGTGAAGCAGATTAAAGCCACATTTGACATCCAGAGGTACATGGTTCCTTTTTCAGCTGCAGGTATGAAGTAGTAACAATTTTCTGTCCACAACTCTCAGTGTAAGCTTGTGTTTCGAAAAAAAAGGAGGTTTTCTAAGTGCATCTTTGCTCACCAAAAAAAAAGTCATGGCTTTTAAAATCTATTCTATTTAATGGCCAAGTCAGCTGAATTCTTAATTGCTCTTTTTTTATTGCTTAGATATGGCCTGGAAAGTAGAGAGAAACCCTCTTACACTTCCCTCCACTCTTGGTGCTCTAAATGCACGATCTCTGAGGGGAAGGTGCTTGCAGAGCAAGCCACAGAAATGTGTGCTTCTGCTGCTTAGAGAGGACTGGGTCTGCCACCAGCCTTCTCTTGAGCAGCACCAGGAGAATTGCCATCAGCCCATGGCTCTTGCAGAGCTCCTGCTCTGACTGCACTGATCAGCAACATCCATCTGCTCAGAGAAACTCACTCACTGGGGACAGAGTTCAATTCCTTTCCCTGGAAAATCAGAAAATTAACTCCTACTAGCTTCTGTGGAGGCTGGATCAAATGCAAATAAGAAGACATGCAATTAGTCAAGGGATAAAATGGCCCATAGGATTCAAGAGGAGAGATGCTTTACAGGAGGTAATTAGCTTCTACTTACCCAATTAATATGCAGGTCCCTGAGTCAGTGGGCATGAGGCCATTTCATGGGATCCACCCTAGGCCAAGGATTCCATGTTTTTCCAGTAGAGAAAGCTGGAACTGTTTCCCACAGCCAACACAAAGATTCTGAGGTTTGTCCCACATTTCTTCTTATAAGGCCCTCACAGCTCATGAGGTTACAGGGATTACAGCCCATTTTTGCAGATCCCAATTGATTCTGAAACTGCAGTGTTCCCACATTTGTTTGTGCAATATCAGGGCAGAACCTGTTTCTAGCAGACAACCTGATTCAATCTTCATCCCTTTTGAAGAAGAGGACAGTGATGATGTGGACATTTCCAATGAGATCTCCTCTGGTTTGTTTTAAATACTCAACCTCACTTTCAGAAGGGATTCCAGCTTTGTTTCTGGCTTAGTCTGATGAAAGTGTAGCCCATGCCAGGGCAGGCTCAGTGCTTGAAGCACAGATTTCCAGGACCTGCTGTAGAGGTCATAATTCCAGCATGATCAATATAGAATGGAGGAATGAGAAGCCAGTAAGAAAGGTCAGACTTCATGGACCTGGTGAGAAAGTCCGAGAAAAAGAGCATAAAACCCAGAGCATGAGATGGCATGGCAGGGACTAACCTTTCCTAGTGAAGAAATATTTAAACTTTTACTAAACAACTAACCAGGCACAACTGAAAGACCCTCACTTCCAGGTGGATTATTGCAGCTCTTCTTTCTCATCTGGGACCCAGAAAATCAAATTTCAAAACCCACTGCCATGGTTTTGAAAATCTATAATATAATACAATTTGCTGAACACCAGTGGCTTTTTCTACAACAGTTTAAATAAACGTGCAACACTTAGCCATGATTGTGGAGATCTGAGGGAGGAACAAGATTTTTCTTTTTTACACTTGGAGTTATTCCTCTGTACTTGCCTTATGTCTGAAGAGATTTAAACAGAGGAGGAAAATATGGCTAAGGGAGTTATTCAACAAAAAAAAGTGCATGTGTACATTCACAGAAACAAAAAAAAAAAGCCATGCAGAGAGTTGAGTTTCCTATAAAAATCTCCTTTACTTTAGAGGAGAAAATGTGATGATTGAATAATTGTTATGTTTATGTAAAGATAAACGAACAGTAGAATAATTGAACAAAGCCATTAAACAAGACTAAACTTCTCAGGTACAATTCAACTTAATTTATGGTCATATTGGACCCTCTTGCTCGTGTTCAGAGTTTTAAAGGGTGGTTCTGGAGCTCAAAGGTGAAACAAAAGTAGCTTTTCAACACATCATCCCAAATTCAGTACTGAATTCTTCTGCCACAAGGCAAGTGGATGATTCTTCTAACGTGGGGATGGAAGAGCCCTGAAAGAGAAGGCAGGAACAAGCAAGATGAGACTGGAGGAGATAAAATCAATGTGCAAGTGGGAAGGAAACACAGCATAGACTGGGGGGTTGTCTAGATTTTTTGAGTTTTTAGAAAAATAAATGTCTTCCATCACATCCTGTCTCTTGCTTTAGTGATCATTTTACAGCTTCCAAATTTTTATCAGCTGAAAAGAGAACAACACTGTACTTTGCACGTGGTGGTGTCACATGCTAAACTGATTGGATGATACCCTGTGCCAGATTAGGGATCTCTCTGGTCCTTCTTGTATCTGTGGTTGCAACCACACACAAAAATGTATCAAAAAAGTCAAAGGAAGTTTGCAATAGGCAGCTCTGGGCAAATCTGCCCACGAGAAGTTCTTTTCTTCTCCCTAAAAGTCAAAGCCTCATTTGCACTCTGAAGTAATTCCTGTGCCTTACACAATTCTTAAGTTATTTTCAAACCTTGCTGTAATCACTGTAAGTGTCCTCATAAACTGGATAAATGCACCTTTTAGAGGGTTCTCTTCTTCCTGGTGATTTTGTGGCAATGAATTTATTTTTAATTAATCCAGACAGCTTCCAAGATGTCTTAATCAACAGCACATCCTGTCCTCAACACAAAGCTCCTGAAATTTGTATGTGTTAAGTCCAGACTCCAAGAATGCAGACAGGTGCCCACAGGAGGGGGCAAAAATGCCACACTTTCCCAAGCTGTGGTAAACACGTGGCCCAGCCCTCCAGCTCCTGCCAGACATTTGGGAAAAGGAGGTTTGAATCCAGCCAGTTACTCTTCCTCACCCTGCTCCAGAGAGCTGCACCACCAGACACCCACCTGGGAGAAGTGCTGTGCATCTTCCAGCTGCCCCTGGAAACGAATTCTGGCTGCAGGGAAGTCCTTCAGGAGAGACTGAGGGATGAAGGAAGTGGGAATGACTGCAAGGATGCTCTCTGCCTCTGCTACTCCCAGAAGTTGTGCTCCTGGGGAGAAGGGGCAAGGAGCCTGAACTGGAGGTTTTAAGTCATGGGAAGAGGAGGAACAAGTCTTAGGAATATGTGGGAGGACCTGGGAAATAAAAGCAGAGAATTGCTGCAGGGAACCAGAGATCCTTTGGTCAGCAAGGGATCATGCAATAAGCAGGGAATGAAATCATGGCTCCAGCAATGACTTTGTGCCACCAATAGAATCCTGTGGGGAGTAGACATGGAAAGGGTGGGCTCAGCCTGGAGTTTTCACACTTAGGAGCACAGGCAGGGAGCCCAGCTAAAGAGCTGAGGGGGGGATGATTTATGAGGCCAGAGCTAAATGGTTCAACAACAAGAAAGGGCAGACATAACAGTCTAGAAATACCCACAGGAGTAAATGTCAAGGAGTGTGAGGAATTTTTGGAACAGCAAGATAAATTTCCCAAGACTAAGGTGCAGTGGCTTGTGACACACTTGCCCAAACAGCTGCAGTTTTGTTGGTCGTGACTGACTTGGGCAAAGGACGAGCAAATGAAAGGCAAGGAACAAATCTGTGTTGTACAGAAGGTGAAAGGGATTATTCAACTTTGTCCCATGTTCAGGTGAGCTCCAGGTCTCCATCACCAGAGAAGCTACCAACAATGTTCAGCAAGGAGTTGGAGACAAGATTTTGGAGTCTTCCTGCAGCTGCTTTCCCCCTTAGGATCTTTGTGGTAGCAGCAATTACAAATGTGATTTAATCAAGACAGTTTCAGGTTGATTGTACAGATGAAGAATTGTTCAGATTGTACAACTGCTGTTGCACAACATCACTCAGCTACAAAGACTGCCCACCACAGCAGTGGCACTACAATTAACATCCAATTTGCCCTGGATAAAGGATGAGTGTTAAAATTGCACCTTATCTCATGCCCACTTCAGCCCCTGGAACAGCTCTTAACTACACTTGAAGTATGTTCTGTGCTGAGCACCTGCATGAGGAGTGAGATCCAGCCCAAGGTCATGTCCCAGGGAGGGAATGATTTCAGCAGGAGGCCTGGGGGATGTGCCTGATGCTCCACATGAGAGAAGAGAGCTGCTAGGGCTACACCAAGCAGGAATGCAAGGGAAAGGGAAGGCATGCAAAGCAAAACTCAAACAAACACAAAGGACTTTTGAGTTTTGGTTCACAGCGTGGCATTGCAGCTGTGGCAGGGTCAGGAAAAGAGACAGCAAGGTATAAAGGGAGAATGGGATTGGCTCTGAATCCCTCAGATTGCGAAATTATTGCCTCATTAAAGGAAATAAATAAAGGTAAAGGGGAGAAAAGAGCTCATACACAGTCCTGAATTGTGGTAAGGGGGAGAGGAAAGGGATAAAACAAAGCAAAGGCATAGCCACAGGAAACAAATGCAGCCCTAAGATACCCTCTATCTCCCTCTTTTCTGACAGATTCCCACTCCTTAGGGATTGGTTTGTGCGCTCAGGAGGACAAAGCAGTTTCCTTACTCCTTCCTGCCTTGACTGAGACACTGGATCACTAACATGGAGTGTTGCTTAACTCAGTGCAGGAACCTAATTCTCACTTAGCCCTGACTTCTGAAAAACAGCCCCAGTGCTGGAGTTCAGTAAAGAGGAGCTGCACAATTCCCGTGGCAAGGAGGGAACTGAGGGAAGCCCAGGGAAGCTGCAAGGGATTTATTGTGGCTGAGCATCTTTAGGTGGCCAGAGGATGCCTGTGAGATTTCAGTACATGCACAGAATGAAACTCATTGCTAAAATGTCCTAAAGAGAAAAGTTGGATTTCGGAACTATTAAAAACAAACTGCACTTTACCTCCCATTTTAAGGCTTGGAAAGAGCTGACCATCCTAGGGGAAATCCTACTCAATATCACAACTACACCTCAAAGCATTTTGGAGATTTAGGTGTTGATTAATGAGACATTCAGGTTCACAAAGAAGCTGGGGAATCCTTTTTGCCAAAGGTTTACAAGTGCCAGGTAAAAAATTGCTGAGGAAGAAAGGCCTTGTAATTAAATGTTTAACTTGAGATTCAGGTTCTTCTTCTCCCCTTAATGCCTAAAACACAGCAAGAGTTGCCTTATATATTTGTAAACACCATGTTCCTTAAAGGGACAGGATACAGCCTACAGTTCCCAGTCCTTGGCAAGCTGTCAGGAGCCTACAGTGGGAGGAGCTGCCTGAGTGTGCAGTGGTGTCATTCCTGTGGTAAATATTTCTAAGAAAATTCAGGTAGTGGCCTGGTACTCAGAATTGTTCCAGGGAGAGATTTTGAGTCTATTGTGTTTGTTTCCTTGCTGAGGAAGAAAAGTGTTTTTCACCTCCCAGACTTCTCTGGGGCCTTTTCTCTTCAAGGTTTTTTCGAAAACTCCTGAGCAGGAAGCTAAAACAATTACCTGAACAGAGCCAAACAGTCTGTAATCTTTGACTCTCCCAAAGAAGCATTTTTTGATGTACAACAGCTTCCAATGCAAGAGACACCTTCTGTCCTTTAGTTTTGTGGTGTGTTACAACACATCACACTGAAAACTGAGGGGGAACACAAAAAAAGAAAACAATCCTTATAGTGAATCTTTACTTTTGTTGGAATCCTTTGCTGGATGTTTATAGCAACCCATAAAGTTGCTGAAACATGCCTGCTGTATTTTTAATTGTCATTTTAAATGCCAAAACCCAGAAGTCCTGCTTATATAGTATGTGAACACAGTATCTGCTTATGTTCAAACCCTCAGGCACTTTAAATAACTCCACTGTACACAGAGAACGTTGTTCATTTTGTTTTTACAATTTTTGCCCATGTAGAAGGAGCTCTAACGTCCTGAGAACATAAATGCATGTTCATAAGCAAGGAGCGAGATCACAGCTGGAGCCTACCTGAGCCTTGGATCCCATTTCAGCAGCGGCAAGGGCCGAAAAAGCTGCTTATTTCTCAGTTTAATTTACTAGAGCCACAAGTGGAACAGCACATAGTAGACTTACTGACGTAAGGCACAGGTGAGTGCAGGGTACAGGTCCAGCTCTGTGCCTGATCCACAGGGAATATCAGGCTGTTTCAGGCAGACTTTAGAGCCATTACTGCTGCAGCCCTGGAGGAACCCAGGCTGAACCCTGGTGTGTTAGTAAAGGTGGCAGCTGCCATAACAGACTTCTGTGAGGGTTACAAATTCAGGGCATAAAAAGAGGGGCTTTTGATTGATTCCAGTGAATTTCATACCAAGCCTCCATTGTTCTGCCCTGAAGAATAAACCATTAGAGAATTTATAAGCTAATTTGTTGGGGTTTTTTTCTTTCAAGGATTAAACAGGAGCAGATCGTAATTTCCTTTAAATGCATCTATTATTCATGAGTATTCAGTAAGTTTTATTATGGGCTTAAAAACAACAGCATATATATCTTTATACTCAATTCCAATCTCCTACATGGGCTGTGAAACTCACATTTTATGTTTAGTTGTGATTGACCATGAAAATCAGAGGGTAATATGTGTTCCCTGAGTAAAGACACAGACAGGTATCTGGCCAATGTTCATTTTTCACGTTAGCTTTCTGTAAATAATCTTACATGCAATTTTGCCACTTCGTCTCTGCAGGAATCTCTGGGAGTAGGTTAGCAAAGGGTGGCTTGCAGAAAGCTGACACGCAGTATTTATGAACAGAGAGGAAGTAAATTAATTTCAGTATTCAATTCAACATTGGAGAAAAGCTTTTTAGAGTATTTAATCACCCACAATAACAAGAGGAGGTACAGTCCCTCCTTTAGCCTGGACCTATTACCAGGAAGGGAAAATTGTGCTGAGCTAAGACTTGAAGCAAGGGGTCAAAGAAAGAGACACTTCATTTCTCAGTGTCCATCCCATAATGCCAGTCCTGTAACAGCTGCCACTGTTTGTAAAACGTGCAGAAGAGGGATAGGTGGAGTAATGAAGCCACACAAGGTAACACCCTTTTTAAGCAACCACCACTTTTTGCAGTGACCTGTACAAGGGTCATTTGGGGTTTTCCTTCCCTTGGACTCTGAGTTTCCTGAGAGGAAGGAGAGCTGAAATACAGGAACCAGTGGCTGCACACCATTTCCAGCAGCAAAGGAGACCTTCCTCATTGACAGAGCTTTAGGAACCACATCTGATCTCCAAACTTCCTGGTGTTCTCCCTTTGAAAGGAGGGAAGGTGGGGGAGGAGATGGGTGGAGAAGGTGAAGAGGTGGCTCTGTCCTTTGAAAGGCCCTGCACACACAGCAAAACTGCTCCCAAACCCTCAAATCTACCAGGAAAATAGCTTGTGATACAAGAGGGAAATACAAGAAGTTTCAGCTAATAAAACATGCTGGACTAGCACCATGCTTCTGCTTAAAAAGCTGTTTATAATAAACAACAATCACAGTATCATTGTGAGATCCTTAGAGGACTCAGACATTGAAGAGCATCTGCTTCATCTGGGTGAGGCCTGGAAAACAGGGTCAGGGATCAGCAAACACCAGCAATCGATGGCTTTTGGTGAGGGCTATTGGAATAGGAGGAAATGTCCAAACTCACACTGCTGGGCCACTCTGTGATCTAATCCTGGCCAGGGAGAAGAAAATCTGCTCCTCACTAGATCTGGTAAGAGAAAAACTGCAATTCCCTGGATAAGACCATCAGTTTGGCTGGGCTGCATTGCAGATCCTTTCAAAGGGTTAATGGGACCCCAGAGATAATAAATGGATTAAGCAGCTGTGTAGGTGCTCAGGAGATGAATATAAGCTGATTTTTCACAAACTTAACCTATGCAGAGTGAGTCATAATTTGCACCTTGCGTCATTCAATAAATGGGTCTTTTAAAAGTCAACCCACTGTGAATGGGCTGTGAGCTCTCCAAAAGCAAGAATCCTGCTCTCCTGCCCACAGGAGGATCAGAAAAGCTCTTCTCCCTAGGTTACAGTGAGATGGCAATAACAGGGACCAAACAAACAACTCCGTGGTTGTGAGTTTGCCGCATTGCTCTTGAAAAGTCAAAAGGTTTTGACTGAAACAACAGTTTTTGTTTCATGAAAGATGAATTCTTAATCATAAACGTCTATTAATCTCATTGCTGTTCCTGCTGTGCCTTGCAATGCTGCTTCTTTATTCAATTATGCCTCATGTCAACTTTTTAATTAATACCTATGTTAGGAAAACCTTGAAAGTTTTGATAAACAACATCTGCTTCTGTGCATTTCAACCACACACTTCTGTGAGAAGGAAATGTTTCTATTTTGCAGTCAGCCAGGAGAAAGAAAAGCAAGTAGAGAGGAGGTCTACATGTTCATAGGGATCTCAGCACTGAGCAGACAGAATAATCATCTTTTGTTGAATACGAACATAACAAAAAACAAATCCAACAATACCCTTTTGTTCTGAGCAAGAAAGGCAGGGCTTTAATAGTCTTTAAACGAGATAGAAAATTTCCATCCAAATGGAACCATGGAGTAGGTAGACACATTACAATGTTTTGGAATTCAGTGATTAAATTTAATACTGTTCCGAGCAGTGATTAGTTGATGAAGGGCGTTCAAAACTAGAATAGAAACAAGAGAAGTGTGGCTCCAGTTAAGCTCTGGGCCTCCCCAGCAGTTTGGTGTTCAGCTTTCTACTTTAATAGCAGTGTCAAACAAAAAAAAAATTTTGGTTTGATTTATTTCCCTAAGAAAACTCAGTGCAACTGTAAACACTTAAAACTTCAGCATTCAGGGTCAGATCCCAGAAAGGACCTGAGGTACCAACCAAAGCACAGACACACATCCTTTTCTTCAGTACTTTTCCAGCTTGCTACCTCAATCCCTGCACTCAGAGTCCAGGTACATGTGTATCCCATTACTAGGCACTGAATTTTCCCAAATCACTGCACAGGAGACCCCTAATTAAGGCTTCTGAATCAGAATTCAGGCTCTGAATTCAGCCTCAGAGCTGGGTGCCTATGTCCCTTACAGATGTTTGTCTTAGTGCATTAAACCCCCTGGTGAGCCCAATATGACACACTGTCCTTAACACTGTACAAAGAAGACAAATCCCCCTGGAGAAAAGGAGAATAAATCCCTTTTAACTTGGCTGTGATCTCTCCTAAGCCAGCCCAATCCATGCCACGAGCACGTGGTGCCCTGAGAAGTCACAGCACAACCTGAGCCCCTGGGTACAGGTAGATCAAATCAGCTTCAGCAGACTTCACCAGCTTTGCAGAGGATGAGCAAGTTCACCTCCTGGGTTTCTCAAATGGAGAATTACCCCTCAGTTCCAACCAGAGACCTTTGAAAGAATTATAATTCTCACTTCAGTTTCTGTTCTGTCTTCATATGGACTGTTCCACCCCATCCCAGCATCTCAGTGCCTGAAGTCCTGGGTAAAACTCACACGAGTCTCTCAAAATATAATGAAAATTAAGCTGAGATCTATGTACTGCAGAAGACACGCCAGTTCTTTCCTTCTTCATTTCCTGTCATCACCTATCCCTACAGTCCAAGCAAAGGCCATCATCATTCTAATTTGAAGCAAGTCCTCTTACATGAATATCTATTTTGGCCCAGACCTGCTCTTTGCTGCATTAGTATAAATCTTTTGTCTTTTCATGGACTTTCTCCAACTATATTCTGGTCTAAGCAAGATTAGAATCTTATTTTGGTGATAATTTTGCAGGGTTATGCTAAGGGTCAGCATTGTGCAGGCCACAGATCTTGGTGAAATCTCATTTATTCAAGGGAGAAAATATTTACAGTTACGATTTACTATAATAGTAACATGATTTTTTTAAAAATGATAACTTGTAGATAATGTTTCAAGCTTCTCCTTGAAATTTTAAAACCCATCCATCAATTAACAGTAATTAATCACCAAGCACGTTAAGTATTCAAAAAAAATGTGGATATGGCACTTGAGGACGTAGTTTAGTGGTGAATGGGGTGCTGGGTTGACAGTTGGATTTGATGATCTCAGAGGTCTTTCCCAACCTTAACAACTCCATGATTCTATGTTATGTGTGCTAAGTTAGTTGCAGCTTTCACTACAAGAAAGTAAAACAAAAAATTCTAGGAAAAACTGTGTTGGAGTCTATTTAACACTTCAAATGAATGCTTGTGTAAAGCTCCTCTCGGAATCTCCATCACAGGCAACTTCCCTGACTGCCAGAAGGCCTGGGAGCTTTTCCCATCAATGTGAGAAGCAAGAGATTTGCACCTTAAGAAAAATTTCCAACTTACTCTTCTCGTATTATTTGTGCTCCAGGTGGTGGTAAGACATAAATCCTGGAAGCTCTTTCCACAATGGTCGAATGCCAAGAAATGGAGCAGTTTACTGGAAGAGCAGCAGTTTCTGATGTCTTTGCAATGCCAGTTTCAACTAGAAAGGTACAATATTTTATATTCTGAGAAGCTGAGCTAGACCATTTTGGCAAAGAGTCTGTCTGCCTACCAAGGGTGGGGTAGGTATTTACTATCTCTATAATGACTTCCTACTGCAAGTGGGTCAGGTAATTCAAGTAACTCGCCAGAACTGCCCTTGGTGGAGTCTGCTGAAGTCTCGCCTGTAAGTAAATAGTCCCTGAGCTGCAGAGGGCACATCCTCTGTCATGTGATGTCTCAGCCGTTTCCTGGCACTGCCCCTCCGACAAATCCTTCACTTTATCTCCCTCCCATTGTAACAGTTTCACCGCTGAGGCTGCTGCTACTATACTTTCTGCTGTCAGTGGCCTGCTGTGAACTGGAAAAATACCTGCTGAAAAGAGCAGTCAAGTACTTATGTGATACAAGAGGCTTCTCCTTTCTCTGCCTCCGTTATGGGCAACCCATCCAGTTTGTCAGTTCTGCTTGACCAGCTCCAAAGCGAACGTTGCAGCATCCAGCCTGCACAAATAATCAGGTTTAAACAAAAACTGCAACAAAAGATGGGTTTGTTGCATGTGATTAGTGCAATGCTTGGCTTTCCCTCTCGCTGAGCCTCGATGCCTGATGTTCAAACCCACAGATCGTGTTCGTCCTGGCATTTGGAGTGGGGTAAAAGGCACTGTCTGTGTGTGGGGAGGTGGGAAATCCCAAACTCGGCAAGCTCGCAGATGTGCTGCCTTGCACAGTGGTTGAAATGTTAAAAGAGAGGCATGAAGTAGCTCAAATGATAAGAAATGACTACCAGCTCCTACATGGCTCCTTGAGGCACTGTGGATGGAGGAGGATGTGGCAAATCAGGCAAATAAGGGCCAGGAGTTGGACTTTGATGATGCTTGTGGGTCCCTTCCAACTCAGGATATTGTGTGATCTTATGAAATCTCCCTTTGCACAAACAGCCTCACCTGAGAGCTGCTGAGGAAGGACACACTGGTCATTGAAAGAACCTGCAAGCATTCATTATATGCTTGTTTGCCAAAACCACAGTGGCATGGCTTGGTTCAGCATAAACATTTTGGGCAACACTGTTCATATTGTACCAATAACTAAAACCAACCAACAAAACAAAAAGATGTTCAAAGACTCTCATGAGCACTGGGTTAGACTGATACATTCTGGGGAACAGCTTCACAGATCTTGGCACTTCAGCTTTTTAAAACAAACTTTCTGAAAATGAACAAGTTATTTCATAGGTGAACTGTGTTCTCATAAAAAGGTTTGCTTGTCTATCTTTCCAAACAAGCACACTCCTGTAAAGAACAAACGAATGTCAACATTATTCCAAAATGTATTAGAAAATTAATACCACGCCCATGTGTCACTTCAAAGTACTCTGGTTTGATCTTCCCAAGGTTATTCCAGTGGCTTTGCCCCACAGAACGAGTCACAAACACAGCAGTGAATGAGTCAGGACACAGAGCTGGCTCTAAGAGCAGGAGCAGAGCTAAGGGGGAAGCAGTGTGCGGTAACAGCTGAACGAAGAGGGGCTGGCAGAAAGAGAGAACACTTTGCTATACAGCTTTTATTCCAAGCTCCTCCACCTCCCATCAAGGCAAAAAGACTCTCTCAGCCGACCTGATGGACCCAAGTGTGCACTGGGAAGATGTGAGCCACACCATGCACGCCCTGAGCGGGAAGGTGGCCCACAAGCCCCGGCACTTCTGAGCAGGGCTTTGAAAAGAGTTTCCAAGGGCCCTACACAAAAAGTCCTTTCAAAAGCGCTCCATAAAACACACCTGAAGAAAGCCCGTTAGCTCCATGCTCTCTGTTGAGCTCAGGTGTTGTTTTTTCACACACAGAAACACATGTACAGACTTAGTGCACCATACAATGCCCCACTAAAGGCATCAAGTGCTGGTTATAACTCCATCCAAGATCAACAAGGTCTTTTTCCACAAGCAACCCTTTGTGTTTGGGAAGCCTTTGCCCTGAATTTTACTGTCTCCAAGTCAACTAACAGGTGCTCTGCAGTCAAACGTGAGCTATTTAAGTGCAACCTGCATAACAACTTCCCAGGCTGGCAGGCAACCTTAAATAGCAGTTAGGGACTGGAATGGGTAAGTTTTATGCAGACAAACAGAAACACTCCCAACAGGAAAAGGAGGGAGGAGGGGAGGAGGAAAGGAAAATGATATCTTTCTTGGTTTTCCATTGAGTTTTCTCTTTCATATGTTGGCATAATATAACCCTCAAAGAAGAGAGTGAGGCTCCCAAAGCCAGACACCGTGATAATCTGACATTATACAGTGGTTGTTCTTAAAATTTTCCAGTTTTGTTTTGGACAACAACATAATGTGCTGATTGTATATGGGATATTCTCTCCACTTGCAGAGGGCACAGATAGCCTTTGCTGCTAATACTGAAAGTGTGTTATTTCAGGCAATTTGGTTAATTTTTTTTTTTTCCCTAGAGAAAACACTTTGGGGTAGGAAAAAGAAAAAGTGAAAAAGCTCTCTCAGTGAGATGCCAGATGTGTCATTTTGCACTGTAAAGCCACACCACAGTTTATAAGCCATGCAACTGCTCATTTGCGTACCATTCCCAGATCAGACTTTTAAGCCTGATCTGTTTCTAGGATCACTACATTGTAAGGCATAAAATGTGATGTTTATCAAGCACAAATCATACCCATTTGGGATGCTATAGAATTACTCAAGGGTCAAATACACCCCTGCCTAAGCATTAAGTTTCCAGGCAGTGAGGGAATTGTATCATTCAGGAGATTGTGACATTCCTGTAAATGCCATCATTTCTGCCCTTGGGATCTTTCAGTCTGCATGAAAACAAACTCTTACCTCTTACCTCTTCTCTGCCCTCTTCTTACCTTACACAACTACCAGCACTCTGTCTTTTTATATTTAATAAAAACTATTGATATTTGTGGGGCTTGGGCAGGAGAGACACAGAAAAGAGATGTTCCTGGGCACTGCTGGCTGTGAAACAAGAGAGATACAGGGAGCAAGTCAAATCCATGAACAGCACCTGTGGTGTTAAAATAACAAAAAATATATTTACTTTTATTGTATGGTCTTAACGCAATAAGTGATAACACACAGGCACAGGAACAGCCACTCCAGTGAGAGCCAGGAGAGCTTCAACTACTGCCTAAAAACCCACAAAGCATCAAGGATGCAGCTGGAAGACAGACAGCACCTTCCCATGGGCAATGGGACATTTACCAGGATATACAGATCTCTGCATGTGAACTAACTCTGCCAAAAAAAGGCATTTCTTGTGCACAATTGTCTGGAATTCGATGGCACAGGGAGGGCAGATGAGATCACTTCACCTGGCCTGGCCTGGCCTGGCAGACAGACCCAGCTCAGCTGGTGCAGTTTTGCTCTTTGAAGACTCACTCAGTATCAGTTGTGCAACAGTTTATCAGCGTGGGCTGCTTCCGTAGATACGGTCGTGACCCCTAAGAGTGGAAAAACTTGTTTTGTTGTAGTGGAGGGATTTTCCTAAACTAGGTTAAATAATATTTGTTGAACTAAAGTCTGCAGTTGCTGGAGCTGCTCTGGACTGACATGAGCATGGCTGAGATCTTTCATCTTTTCTTTCATGTGCTACAAATGAAGAAAATCACTGTCTGTTCATTTTTGTACTCCTTCAGCCTTCAGACCAGAAACTCAGAACTGGCTTTCTGGATCCCTTGATCCTTCAGACAGAGAAATCTGACAATTCCTCAAACCACAGGAAACTTAAAAATAGCACTTGTTCCAGTACAGCTACACATTGTTGTTCTTGAAATCTGGGTTAGAAAATACTTGCAGGGTCTCTGAAAGAGAGAAGCCTGAAGCAGAACGTCTCTATTACTGCATTCCTTTATTTAAACAATTAACCCTGTGAACAGAGGAGCTACTGAAGCTGGATTTGCTATTGATTTTGTTCCTTAAGACTAATTCCTACATGGATTCCCCAGTGTCTAGTAAGTGTCCTTTTTCTACTGCAATAGAGGGGGAGAGGGGGAAGCACAAGAAAGGAAGACACAGCTTGGGCCTCTGCACTGTATTCAACTTTTTATTTTCACTAAACTCCTGGGATTTTATTTTCAAGACCTCTACCCTTAATTGGAAGAACAGGTTGAAAAGTTACTGGAGGACAAATCCAGACATTTCTTTATCCTCCCTGCCCTGCAAGTTTTATCATCTAGGGAAGCAGGTGCTGGTGACAGTTGTGCAGGAACTCAATGGAGTATTCTCCAAAGAACTTGTTAGGATTTCTTTTGGGAAAGCAGGACACGAGCCTCACCTGGCATTAATCAATAGCCTCTACTGAATGCAGCAATTCTGTATTTATCTACCCTTCACCCTCACACTTCAGGGGGGCAACCATGCTGTTTTCTCTGGAGGAGAAGACTCTCAGACTCATCTGAACTCAATTAACAGCTCCAGATTTGAACTCAGCTGGACATAACTACGAAGTGCTCCTCCCTGCTAAGCATGCCCACTGAAGGGTTTTACTGGCCCACACAGCAACTGCAGCTGCCTCCTTCCTCCCTAATGGAGCACACCTGGATTTAGGGTTCTCCCTTGCCAGCAAGAAAACCACTCCCTGTTGGTACAGTCTAACAAAACAATGAAAGTAGAGCAACAGTTGTGACGCCTTAATCCAGTGCAGGGACCTACAATTACTTAATATGCATTTGCCTATTTTAAGCAGTCCCTCAGTATGATACACTTCTTCTCTTGCCCCTTTTTTACACACCAGTTGCAATATGTGAATGACTTCCACTGCCTTTTCAATTCCGATCTGCTCGTGAAAGCCTACAGTGTCTTGTTCATAATCCTTTTTAATACAGACTACCAACAAGGTCTGTAAGTGTCCAGACAGAAGCTACCCAGAGTAAAGAGGTTATGATTTGCAAAATGATGGTTCTTTTCCACTGTAGGTGGATCAGTATGTGTTTGGAAAAAAAAATCTGCTATCTTTTGGGAATGTTTCCAGTTAACTCCATGCTAACCACATTTGATTTGCTTGGTTCTGCTTCAGGAACTGAAAGTAGCTTGGCTCCAGCATTAAATAACCGAGCAGGAAATAGCAGAAGGTTTACCATATACAGGCTGGCCAGGGGTGGAGCGACAGATTGAACTAAAAATACAGCAAAGATTGGTTTGGGGAGATTCAGATTGGTTCCAATTTAATTAGGAGATATACAAGCTCCCAGTGCTGGTGATTAAGTTATCTTCATTGAAAACACATTGACATATTCAAATGTCACCATGCTTCAAAAAGGGAAGTGTTGAGACATAAAAGCTTAATGCCCTAAAATGAGGATCTGGTCAAAAAATGCTTTCTGCACTTTGTCAGCCTGTCCCCAGACCCTGCAGCAGGCAGGGTGCTTCCTCTGCCCCATCCCACACACAAGGAAAAGCATTAGAGGAAACTTTTAGCTGCAGCAGAAAATTCACTATAGTGCTAATCTTGTAAGTTTAACCATAGGTGGGGATGGTGTTGATTTTGAAACCAAGGGAAAGATAGGAATAGCTTCAACACTCAGGGGAAAAGGGAAAAGCAAAATATAATGCTGCAAAATCAATATAAATATACAATATAATACAAATATAAATTTTGAGGAAATTTTGGCAAGGCAGTAATTGTAAAGTCCCAAGTCCTTAGCAGCAGAGACTTCAGCACCAAAATATCCTTACAATCAATATTTTAAATCCTTCAAACTATTATCTAGTCTTTTTAATTAACTTGTTAGAAAGATTAAATGAAAGAGTTTATGCCCTCATTTACCTCTGATGAACATCGAGGTAGCATCAGTACAATCAGTGAACCAAGACAAAACCAGCAGAAATGAAACCCAGTTTCAGACTTGGGTGGCAAACTCTAGGTTGGTTCCTGTATTGTTATTTCAACACTAAATATTTTACTGTCTCCCAATCACATTCCGGAGAAATGAATCCTACTCCAGATCTTAACTGGACTGCAAAAATAAAACCTCGACAGCTCATTTATTGATACAGTGAAATATCCAAACAAGTAATTTTATTGCTATGAAGGAAAATATAACAGCTGGAAAAATAAACCTCAAGCTGTCATTGAGAGCTTGGCTACAGAGACAAAAAACCATGAAATGGTTGAAACAAACAGAAAAAGCCCTTCCCGAGGAATGCTGAGAATGGGGTGAGCCCCAGTTGCTCTGATTCCTGGCAGATCCATGTGGCTGTTCGGTTTGATGGATGAAGAGATAGGAAGTCAGGTGGGAAAGTACCCCCCTGAAAGTAAATCCACATTGTATCTAATCCACTAGGGAGGGAAACGGTGGGAAAAAAATATTGTTGGCAGAGTCCGAGGCAGGAAAGCTGCCACTTTCTATTCTGCTGTACTTCGCAGGGAAACAGGAGCCCAGATGTTAACACGGGGTCTCCCCAGCCTGGAAAAAGAAAAGGCAAAGAATACCTATCCAAGAAAGTTACTCCTACCATTATCAGTATTCCCAGTTCTATTTAAAGAAAGCAAAAGGGCCAAGAGAAGAAGCTGTTTTGCAGCTCTGCACAAACACCCGCAGATACGGGTGGTACCAGGTGTCAGCTTGCCCTGCAAAGTCACTGAAATGTCAAGGATTGTTTTTCTTCTACTCCCTTTCTCTTTCCTCCGACTGGGAACTGCCAATGTTTATTTTAAAGATATCCCTTGTATTTGGCAAGAATGCCAGCGGGGTAGACGTTAATGGATTATTCTTTGGGGCTGGCAGCCTGCCAAGGTGATAAGGATAGCCTGCCTGCCCCAAGGCCCAGAGCCGTGCCATTAACAGGGGAGGCAGCAACGCGATCGCCCGGCCAGATGCTCTGCTCTATTGAGCACAGCAGACTTTAAAAGCTGCCTCCAACTTATATTTGATCTGACCTATGAAAATAATTAAATAAGTAGAGGGGCAGACACGGGCTATAGAGGGGCACTAATCCATCTGCAAGACCCAGGTCTGGTGCTTCTCTTTGGCAGTGGCGTGGAGAATTTGCTCAAACCACCGTGAAGTCCCTGTGAGTGTTTCTGTTCACTCCTCTGCCCTTGAACTAGATCTCAACCTGGGAGCCCTGAACTCGCCTGCTAAAAGCAGCACAAGTGAGGGACCTCATTGTACTGCTGCAGCTCAGCAGTGGAATGACGACAAAAGCAGACCTCGTTTGAGCTCTGCTCGGCAGAGGAGGAGCCTGGCTTTGTGCACGATCCCCACAGTAACACGGTTAGTGCCGGTACCCCCTGAGAAGGCAACCCTGCAGGAATGTGATATTTTGTGTCTTGAGATATATTTAGATTAACATTGTTTACTATTCATCTTCTCTGCAAAGCCCTTTCTTTCCTAACACGAAAAAAGCCCAGGACCGCTCCACCCCTGTTATCATGTGTTTTTTGGAAGACGACCTTTTCCGTGGCCCACCAGACAGCACGGACTATAATTAAGGTGCTTATAATACAATTTAGTAAAAGCAGGAGCTGGGGCACAGTAGCATTTACTGCTGTGATTGAAAGCCTTAAAGGTTATGTGGAAGTGACCAAGTAGTAATTTTATCTGTTTGGAGCTGGCAAAAAAAAAAGAAACTTTGTGCTCATTTGAGAAGCTGGGCTGCCACTAATGAAGCCGGAGCAAATAGAGCTGCTTCTCATGAATGCAAACAACGAAGGATCACCCCAGATAGGTGTTCCTTCCAAAAAAGAAAGCATGCATAAAGATTTAGCTACCTTTTTTTTCCTCTGGATTTCTTTTTCTCTCATTTTAAATAGGCCAAAAGAAACCCTCAGGGTCACATACTGTTATCTTAGGAAGGTACCACAGCCCACCTTTGCTGATGACCTCTCTAGGTTCTGATGTGGCCCACATTAAAATCAGGTTCAGGACATGATAGCACCCTCATGTCGAGCTGTAAGTCATTCCATTCCAAGAGTGATGGCTGATACTTCCAAAGGAAACTCAGTGCTGAAATAAAAATATGTTTCTTTACTTCTGACATTTCATTGTGCCTTTGCACAGACACTCCTGAGGTTTTTTAACAGGATTGTTCTTTGAAACAGGATTCCAGCAGCAGCACAAAATTCAGCCATCCGGAGCTGTAGAGCCATCCTCAGTCTCAAGGCCATCATAAGAGGAGTCAAGAGAGAACTGCTCAAGTCCAGAAGGAACTAACCCAACAGCAACCTGAGGTCTGGCAGTCAGACCGACTTTTCTGTTCTTTCCTTCCTCTGATAGTAAGGCAGAAATTTCAGTTCTTGCCCTGAAACTTTACTGGGTTGTCAACAAAGAAAGTTTTATTGAATTCTTGGTTGTAGCTTTGTATTAGCATCAATTCCTGTGGTATTTAACGTGGAGGTTGTTTGGTATTGAACTGCCTAGGACTCACGGCCGTGAATTACTGGAGCTTAAGAAAGGCAAGTCACCCATGGATGCAGTGAGGCTTAAGTCACCCATGGATGTAATACACAGAGTCTCCAGGTTGTGATGGCACAGGCAAAGCAGTCTGGAGAAAAAAGGAGCACTTCTGCAAAGTGGGATACACAACTCGGGCCTGTAAACACCATTTATTGTTTCTTTATCTCTCACTAGGAAACAAAGGCTGTGTTTCTCAGGAGCAGTTTTACCACGACAAATAGCAATCTGATTCCCTGGTATGACAGCTTATTCCTAGCACTAGGAGTGGGTGCATCAAGGCAGGACAGATGGAGGCTGTGCCACAATCAACATTCAGCGGGGTGTCTGTCCTCACCCACTCATCTGCCTGCTCATTCCTCTCCGACTGCTCTGGGACTGCTCTGACCCCACCCGTGAGCTGTTTCTTTCCTGCTGCCTCCTTAGTTGTTTTCCAAGAGCTTTCTTGCTGCCCACATGTGTCCCCTCCTCCTCTTGGACGCTGTATTTTCTACAGAAGCAACAGATTGCTGAGATGTTGTCCTTTTGATCTAATGAGAGAAACTCCTACAGCAATGATGTGCATGTGCCTCTTCCCTCATTATTTAGCAAGGGGATTTGGATATACACATTTCTCCCAGGATCCTACTTTTTCTGTGGGTCCTGCCTTTCTGCCCCTGCTCTCTCAGCTTAACAAGCTTTTCTCTCCCAGCCCTACATCTGCATCCTTTCTGCTGCTTCTCCCCACACAGCCCTCAGAGCCCCCACACTCTCCCTGCCCTCCCTGTCTCCTCCTGCTGCTGTTCTCCAAGGGAAAACCTTTTACACACAGTGAGGGCAGCAACGATCTCAGTCTCACTCCACAGATGCTTACTAAGTTCTTAATCATCCCGTGTTTGTCCACGGCTGGAGTACAACACGGGGTTTCTGATTTCAGACACAAAAGCCTGGCTTTCAGTCATGCAGGATGGACTCCAGGGTCACAGCACTGCTCCGTTTTCTCTGCTATCCCAGCTCTGATGAGCTCTTTGTGGTTGAGCTTTATTTTACAGGGATATCAGGTTTCTTTCTCATTTCTGCTCACGATCATTTTATTTCTGAATCATGGATTCCAGGATGGATTTTAAAACTGGCAATGATCATTTTACTGATACCATTCTAAGATCTCAAAAAACTATAATCTCACACAAAGAAATGTAGCCTTTAAAATCATCTGGGGAAGACAAGAAATGGTTATACTCATGTTACTACAGGCCCTTACAAACCTGTGTGTTGGTGGTAAGAGAACCCAGCTCCAAAATCTGCTCCCCAAATAGTTTTCTAAATCCCCCAGAGCACCAGCTAACAAATCCATGTTTCTGTGCTCTGGTTAATCTCAGAAGAAAACAGCACTGCTGAGCATAAAGCCAAACTCTCACCGACTGAAGGAAGTATAAAAGTGCATTTTGGAGAATTCTTTGCCTCTCATTCCCTTCAAAACTATAACAAACCTCAGAATTATCACTTTTTAGACAATTTTCCTTTACATGCCTCGCCTTCTTTCTAAGCACTTTATTGGATTGCATATACTTCTCTGTAAATTCCACCTGCCTCCCAAAGTCTGCTGCCTGCCCCTGCCACGGCCCTGGTGGGCTCCTCCTGCCACTGGTACTGACTGGCACAAAGCACTCCAGCTCCCAGGGCTGCAGTTTGAACTCCATAAAACAGCTCCTTCCCTTCTGGAGCCTTGAAGGACTGTGGAGGTCATTTAGAGACCAACTAGCAGCTGCTGCTGATATGGGGGAGGAGGTTGCCCAGACTGAGGATTGTGGCTTTAAGGGAGCACCACACATGGGATTCTTATCTGAGGATAAAATGTCTTTCCATCACTGCCAAATCTCTCCGAGGATGTGGACACACTACACAGACCTGTGCATGTACACACCTGTATTCTCTTCAAACTCCCAAATCCCCCTTGTGTTTTCTGGTGTTAAAGTGTCTCTTTGGTCAGAGCAAGGCAGGACTGTGAACACCTCTTCTGAACATCCTCCCCGGGAGCCCAACCATGCCCCGAAACTGCTCCTGTGCTCTCCATTAAAGTGGAAAGAAAAAAGAGCACAGCTCCTGCAGCTCAGTTAGGTCAAATACGAGGTTTCATTTGCCCGTTTGCCTCATTTTGCTGTCATCCTGAAGGGAAAAATAGGGGGTGGGAAGGCACCAGGAGAGAAAAGCATCATAAATCATTCACTGTATTAGCAGGAGGTTGGGTCGGCAAGCCTTGCTCATTTAGCTACCTTAAATTTCATCCAACCTGCTTATCCCCCAGCTGCAGGAATAACAGACCACTTGAAAGGTAATATTTTTGCTATTAGTGAAGAAAGGAAAAAATGTGATCTTTGCTGTAGCATGGGAATAATTTTTCCAGAGCTACACAGAATGAGCCTGAGTGAATACTGCTATTTTTGGCAATAGTTCTCCTGTTTAGCTCACATCAATAATTTTAATGCTTTATTTGTGGTTTGGGCTGTAAGAAATGGTGAAAGCCTGTGGAGAAAAAAAAAAGAAAGTGTCAAAATTAGCTAAATAATTTTGAGTTCATGACATTCATAAAAATACATGAATGTTTTCAGAATTCTTAGAGTCCGTACATGCTCATAAAGCTGAGCTATGAAAGCATTTTATTTTAAATATGCAAACATCACCGAATTACTCTTTATGAGGTTTTAATTGGACCTCTAAGGTTTCGGTGGTTACAATGACAGACTGTCAAACACATTCTTAGATTCCTGTGTCTTGCAATGTCAGGAACACAGAGAAGCTCATGTTTTGTCCCAGTAGCATTTTTCGCAGTATTTTTCACTTTTTATATCGCAGCAGCACTGAGTCAGAGGCTCTGGTGTTTGAGGTCCTGCCTAAACAAAGAACTAAACCAGACTTTCAAGGTCTCAAAGCTCTTTACATTTGATGGGGAGATATTTCACTCCAATAATTACAGCCAATGTTGCATCATCTTCCTCACACTCCCACAGCAGTTCTGACCCCTCTGTAGGTGGCCAGAGACCCCAGTGCTCCCTCTGAACATCACTTTTCCTCCTACGTGCCACTGCTTGCTTCTTCTCTTTCAAAATCTGCTGTGGGAGAGAGCAGGACTGCTGGACTGTATGTGGGAGAAGATGTACCATAGGTGGGAACATGTTCAGCTAAGAAATCTTGTCTCCCAAAGCTCACTGCAGACTGCTCACAAGGTTCAAAACACTTTTTTTCAGAAGAAAAACCTTGATTCTTAGCTTGCCCCTGAAAACTGGTCCTTTCCTCTTTTACAGAACTTATCAAAGTGCTCTTAATTTGTCAAAAACACACTCAAAAGCTTATATAGTTGACCACTGTTACGAAAACCACATTAAAGCATGAACCAGCCTACCTAAATATTCACAGTATCTTAAATACAAGAGGAATCACACCCCAGTTAGTCATATTGCTCAGGCTGCTGTAGTTGGGCATGTGCTTCATCACCCAAATAGATTAATCAAGGAAAGGTATTAGCTGGGACAAATTTTGCCTCCAACAAAATCAAGAAACAAAGATACTACTGGCATTCATGAAAAAATAAAGATTTTCTCATGTTTTTACAAGCAAACAAATACACAGAAACATCCATTCAGGCTCAGCAGATCTAGTTTAGGACTGTTGCTAAGTGAGTAACTTGGGCTAGAGGAGGAATAATCATTTTTACTATTGCATAGCAACTCTGTTTTTTTCTAAAAATTACATGTTGAAGTTCTGCAAATTCCGCAGCCAACATTAAATTCAAAATGATCACATTAACAGAAGAAAAACTAAAAGTGCAAGAAGGGAAACTCTAGTGCCTTCCCCCAGTCAACAAATGCCCTTTAATGATGTCAGGCTGAGACTTACACATAGGGAATTCAGCGACCAGTAAATTATATTTTATTTTTTTACCATTGGAAGCTAACAGGGTAGCAAGGCCATCTGCATGGTGTTTACACCATGTACTGGCTGCAATTAGAAGCTGTGAATTTGGTCATTAGTTGACTGGGTTAAACACAACTGTGTTGGCTGAAATACGGTCGTGCCGGGTTCAAGAGCAGCTGTTGTGGAGTGTGTTATTGTAGTTAAGACCATTCCTCAAAGGTGGAGATAGAGCTTCAAGGCCCTCTGGAGAAAAAGGACTAGAACTCAGCTTTCCTACAGCCTGGGTAAGAATTCCCTTCATTAGACTTGAGTTTTTAAATTCTATTTATTCTAAATTTAATGATGAGTATTTGATAAAACAGCAATGCATTAACAACAAAGAAAATATTATGGATATCAGATAAACTAAAGATAAAACTAACCGGGAATGGTGATAACTGCATTTTCTAGCAAAATTACAAAAATAAGCTGTCATCACAAATATGAATGCACAGCCACCTTGATTCATTGAGTGTACAGAAGATACGAGATTTCACAATGTCTCTCAAAGATCATGGGTTCCCTTTCATTGCATTCCAGCATCCTCAAATTGTGTCCTCCATCCTCAGCCCAAGACCTCCTCCCTTTTCACGCATCTCTTAAAAACTAAAATTAGTGTTTTAAAGTAGCTTTGCTGCATAACCTCCTACCTCAAGCCACTGCCTGAGGCACAGCTACAGTGAATCATTACATAGAAAAATATCCCCCTGCATAAGGCAGTGAAAGAGCATTAGAAAGAGTATCAGGATCTCCAGACCTGGCACAGAGAATCCCTGCAGTACAAGTTGATGAGAACGAGCAGATTTCCAACAGCATAAAGCTTGAATAACAGTGGTTGAAGGGAGCTAAATAGGAATCAGCCCCACACTGATTAGGGGCTGTAAGGGAACATGTGGCCTCAATCATGACAACACTGGGTTTGAGAACAAAAGCTGCTTCTCCCTTTCCTGGGGACACTTCTTGAATTACATATTCCTTTACACAGGAGACCTGCTGGGCCATGATATACAGATAACCACTAGCCCAGGCACAAGGCTTCCTTCTGCTCTACACCACTGTAATTATCTTAAGCAGGGTTTACAAATAAAAGCACTACTCACCAGCCCCTCAATTCAGCATATTCCACCTGTCACGATACATTGGGACCACAAACCAAACATGGCCTCTGACTTCAGTTCAAACAACACATGGCCCAGTATTTCCAAGTTATTATTTGATAACACTGGAAGGTATTGCAGTGTGTGGTCCATCAAAGGCATCTGAGCTGCTCACTCACTCCACAGTGAAGAAAGGTTTCCCATGCTGGTATCTTTTAGCTGGCCTGTAATTTGAAAAGGATGATTTTTAGAGCTGGTTACAATTTAAACCTTTTAACGTTGAGCAGGTTTTGGACCATAATGCCAACACTCATTAGAGAGGGAACGATGAGAAAAAATCCATTAAAATTTAGTAAATTTTAGACAACTACTTATTTATTTCACATTCAGAGTGCTCCAGCATCCTTGTACACATGGTACTACACAAAGTAAAGGCAGCATAAGGAACTCTAGTTCATAGAATGACAGAATTGTTTGGGTTGCAAGGGACCTTAAAGCTCATCTCATTCTACCCCCTGACATGTGCAGGGACACCTTCCCCTAGGCCAGGTTGCTCAGAGCTCCATCCAGCCTGGCCTTCTGGTTCAGAAGGGGAGCTCAGTTTTATAGAGTTGAATTCATTGTGATGTCTCTTCACACATCAGAAAAGTACATTTCAGCCTAATGTGCATAAACATTATGTAAATGTCCTTCCCCCTTTCCATCCTTCATAGCTTTTGAGCCAACCAGAAGATTTCAAAGACATTTAACAGTGCAGAAGAGATTCGTAAGATATGAAACTTCTATGAACTGTGTGAAAATACGTATGTGGGTAGGCAAGAAAAAGGTGATCAGTGCTTCCAGCAAGGGTAAGGTTGCAAAATGGGCTTGTCCTTAATGAGCCATCATTGGCTATTTTCCCTGCTGGAAATGAGAAATATGATGCTTTTCCCAGTGGTGAGAGATTTAATTACGGTTTTGACCTTATAGTCACTAAAAAAACCCAACACAGAATACCAGAGTCCATGTATTTTACTTCTCTTTCTTTGGATTAAACTCCTTGTTTGGAAAACAGAGTAACAAGAGAACTTTCTGGTTAAAATAGTTAAAATGTGATGGTTGATCTGGAGGTGAAAGAAATGGGCAAAGAGAAGACAAGAGCAGCATTTTAATTAAAAAAAAAAAAAAAAAAGTTGAAAAAAAGGAGCACCTGCTAACTTTGATCAGATTTCTTCCACTCCCCCCAGCCTGCAAATATTAACAGATGGGGTGCCTCAGGTAAAAGATATCTGGCAGCATGGAAAGATCTCTTCCCACTGGTAATGAGGAGATGGATCATATTATCTCACTAAAGTAAATATTATTTTAAGCCAAAATCTCAGCTATATTTCATGGTTTTTTTCCTTCCATTCCTGAACAGATCCCACTGGCTTCAAGGTGAAATCATCTGGCATGTTAATAGGATTGATCTGTAGAAAATTATGGACTAAAAAAACCCCACCCAAACCAACAGCTATCAGCCAAATGCTGCTGCTGTCACACATTTCATCTGGGTCACTGCTGCAGCCTCAAACTTATCGTTTGTACCAGGCACAGAGCTCCTGGTGCAATTAATTCCTTGTAGAGAGTTGTAAAGACGAGGAATGTTCAGGAGGCCGAGTGGGGAGTTCACCTTGTCGCCTGTGCAGGAGCCCAGAAGGCTGCACAAAGCCGTCATTCAGAGCACAGGAGCCCTGTCACTGACACAAACACTTTCCAAAACATTCTTAACTGGAGTTTTGGTGGAAGGTGTGACACAGCTTCAAATATTTGTTTCTTTGTTTCCATGGGAACAACAGCACAGTGGTTTAATAATAAAACAACATCGATCCTCAGAGTTTGAGAAAGTTCCTTGATTTTTGTTTTGAGTTAAAGATTTACTATTCTATGGGTTTCCCCTTTCTCCAACAACCAACGAGTTAAACTGTTTTATTTTTTATTTATTGAACTGTGGTTTAATGCTCTTTCAGTACTTTGAGGGGAAATTCAAAACATGAAAGAGCAGTCTTGCAAAATTTGTATTGTCCTGCTGCATAAGCCAAGCTCTCCACTAAACACATTCATGGAAGTTCACATTTTGTAGACTGGGAATATTTAATATCAGATCTTTAATATTGACAATCTTCATTACCCTCTCTGAATTATGGAGTCGTGACAAAACGTCATGGAAGGAGCAGAGTCCAGAAGTTGGGGTGATAAATGTTGTCAGCAACTGAACTTTTATCGCAGTTGTGAAAAAAAGGGAGGAAGTTCAAAGGTGGTTATTCACACAGCTTTATTTAAAAATTGTATTTTAATGTAGTCCTTCTCTCCAGTCCATAGGAAGAGGAAAACTCTTCCAGAGGGTGTGTCAGAGCAGCAGTTTATATTAAAAGTTTCTGCAAAAGGCAGCTCAGAGACATCTGTTCATTAACTACCCAGAGAACCCAAGACAGTGGCTTCTCATGTTAGGCAGCAACATCCATGATTAAAGCTGGGCTATGGATACATTCCCCATGTATCCATACAGCCTACAATTTGTATGGTCCCATTGTACTCTTGTAACAGGTGTTTCACTTCTGCAAAGCAGTTCTGGGTTTGTTGGCAGTGGAATAAGCTGCATCTTTGTGGAGTGACAGTCTATCATCCTTTCTACACACATTATTTTCCCCATGGATTGTGTGTAAATTTATAGTACCTGAAAGTGGTAGTACCTGTCGTGTAAAAAACTGGAATTGTGACAAATAAGTGGTTTTGAGACTGAAGGAATTTTTTCCTAAAGCGACAGCAATGTGTGCTCAGACCTTATTCTCAAACTTGATGAACATATTTGACTATGTACAATTCTGACTAAAATATCTGATGCTTTTGGGGAACCAACTGCATCAAAACACACAAGAGATGTCGTTGCCCCTCAGTGGGATGTGGATGTTTAGGGACATTTCCTTCTCCTAAGCATGAGTATCACTAATATTCAAAAACCCATGGAAATGGCAGCCTAGGAAGCTGCCGTGCCCAAAGTGCCCTTGTGTGACAAACTACGGAGGAGTGTGAGGAGAATCTCAGCACCAGTAAATACTAACCATGCCACTGGAAAATAAATAGAGACTGACAAATTATTGCTGACGTAATCCCCGTGAGAGTGTCTAGACTAAGGGAGTCAAACCTCCAGTCTGTAGGCTGGAGCTGGCTCCCTGGAGCCTTTCCACCAGCCTGCAGCTCCTTGTGCAATACCCACTGCAATTCAGCCCACAGGCACCTGCTTGGCGGTGCCTGAGAAGGCCACGGAGTGCAGACAGGGAGCCGGGGAATGAATCCTGCTCCCACCACAGCTGTCTTGTCTTTCACTTCTGCTTCTCCAGCCCCAGCCCAGGAATTCCCCAGACATCCACCATCTCCTCATTTCTGCTTCAGGCACAGCATCTCCAGGTCTGCAGAGCAATGGACTCTCTCAGCCTCACTTTGTCTTCACAGGTCTAAAAGGGGTTACTTTCCCACAAGCATTGCCTCCCTTTTGTCTCCTGCCAAGGGAAAAGAGAGGCAAGATGCAAAGGAAAGATTTTTTTTTCAAGTGGAGATGAAGCAAAAGGTACTGGAATAAACCCAAGCAGGAGCCAGAAATTACTAACATGGAGGAAAAAGCCCAGAACAACCAGGAGTTGGAGGAAAAGCTGGGATAGAGACTCCTTGAGGAAGCAACCACTGAGTAGTGAGAAGAGACACAGAAATGTTTCATTAAGGCATTTTTTTCTTTAGGTATAAAAAAATTCTTTTTTTTTTACTTCAAATGAAATCTGTAACATTCAAAAATAAATAAATCTCTCAGCAGTGTGAGAGGAGTGCAAAATGTGTCTCTTCACTCATCACCCACAGACTTGAGCTGAAATAGTCATTTGGCCCTTGCCAAGGTGTGCAGCCACTTCAGTAGTGCTGTAAATCAAAAGGTCCCCACAGTCTCCACACAAGCAAGAGTCCAAAGGTCACTAAGCATGAGGCAACAGTCAGGCATGAAATATCCTTCACCAGATCTGGTACTTTATCACCAACACTGGGGAAAAGAAGAAAAAATCAATGATGCACCTGTACTCCTTCACATCTGTCAGGATGGGTTGAGAAAAGGCAAGGAGAAAACAACAGATTGGTTCAGTGTAGGCAGGTAGACAGCACAGCACAGCCACCCTGCTTAACATAACAAAAACAGCTTCCCCAAGCAGGGTGGAAATGATAACTTCCCTGAGATTTGGCACATCAAACAGATGTGGGCAGTTTTGACATTTCACTAACATTTAGATCTCTCATCAGGCAGGTGACTTCATTTTCTCTGCCAAATAAACAATCCAAGCGCTTGCTCACCATGAGGAGACTCTTCCAGTTATCTCCAAGTCATCACTTTGCCAACATCAAAGAGTAAGAACAGTCCCTTTCCAGTAAGCAAAACAGCCCAGTACCTGTAGGAATTCAAGGCCTGACCCACCTCTCTTTTGTGAGAGGTGGCACAAGATGAAAATTGCCACAAGATGAAAATCACGTGGTTTCACAGGGCCTCCATGGGCAGCTGTGCAAACCCACCGTGGGATGAACGGTCCTGCTGTTTTCCAGGCAGTTTAATCAAATTACAGCTGCTTTGAGAGACTTAAGTGAATTATCAAAATGAGCAGAGCAACCAAAACTATCAGACACAAAAAATCATTCGTTGTCCTTCACAGGGAAGAGGCTGTGCAGCTACTTTGAGTCTCAGGAGGAAAGTGCTCAATTACTTGAGGAGAGAATCCAAATAAATCCTTTTTCCTTGAGGAACTTCTGCCTTGCTCTTGGCCTGCCTGTCAGAACAGTCTCTGTTTCAGCCCTTTTGCTGGACTTTTGGCTGAAGCCCACTTCTGTGTTGTTTTCCCAACAGTGCAAAAGCAGCTGCTTTCCCAAGGCCTGGGAAGACCCGTCTGACACGTCATGCTCAGGGCAGAGCAGGCAGGGAACCCTCCTGACTCTGGAACATTGCAACCCATCCACACAAACAGACCCAATCTCCTGCATCCCTGCCAGCCAGCCAGAGCTTTTATTTTTTTAGTTGCTTCCACCATCTCTATGTTAACCAATGACTAAGACCAAAGAGAAAAATAAAATACAGAGAAAGAAAGCAAAAAAACCAAAAAAACCCTCTGTCAAAACAACATTCCCTATGCCAGAAGTATTGGTTAACGAGTCTGATTACTGGAAGGCAGTATAAAGCCCTGATTAACTAGGGAAAAAAAAAAAGAAAAACACTAAAAGAAAACAAAAACTCTTAATAAGAATATATGAATTAACTACTCTCCATACTTTATTGAGGGCAGAAGGAAAGACAAAGCAAACAGTCTGTGCACAGGGAACAGTCCTCCCAGTTAGTGTCTCCCCATCAAGTCCACCAAGGGCATCTCCCCTGGCCCCAGCAAGGGCAAACCATGCTCTGGGGTGTAGCCAGAAAATCTGTGAGACAAGCCAAAGTAAATGTGCTTTTTCATTTTTTAAATAGATGTCAAAAAGGAAATTCAGACCTTTTGAGCCATACTCAGATTTGTCTCCAGTTTACATACACCTCAAGTAGCTCCAAAAATGTCACAAATTCTCCCAGTTCCAAGGAGACACAGTGAGGTTCCAACGTTTTGCTTCAAGATCTCTAGAGGAAAGGCAACATTCAAGTGTCAAATTCTACAGGTTTCCAGTGGTCTCCAATATCCTGAAAAGATGTTATTTTTAGTACGTGGCTGCCAGAGAAAGGAAGTGTTAAATCTTGGACCACTATCAAATCTGACTGAAAATTAGCAGCTAGGAACATCCTCTTTGATTATTTATTCCACTTTCCATATCCGAATGGCCCCAGAGGGGCAGTAACAGTGACAATCACTAGGAAAACACCTGCTGATGGCAGGTTAGTACAGAGCATTTGCCTGGCTCTCCCCATGAAAACATCCTGGAGTTTGTTTCCTCATTTTTGATGAGCAGATTCCTGGTTGCAAGCGAGATGGTCTGTCAGGAAAGGGCCCCTTTTGCTTTGCTGCAAGTCCTCCACTGCAACACTTGTAACAGAGCAGGAGATAAGAAGAAAACCACAGACAATCCACTTCCAGGTCCCTTTATCATTTTCTTACAGGTTCTTGTAGCACTGAGTCGAGTTTCTTGCAACAATCACAGCCCAAAAAGTGCCTTACAATTTATCAGGGCTTGTAGAGGCTCCAAGGCCTTTCCTCTCACTATCTGCTAGCAGCTTTCTAAATTAAGAAACATGTCCTGCTGCAGCTTTAACAGCATTTTGATCTAGATGACATTTGGCATGGTGCTGGGCCAGCCTTCTTTAAATCACTGGAGTTTCTATGGGCACCAGTCAGTGTAAAATTGGAATTCATGCCACTTGTCTGCAGGGTGGACACAGCCTCAGAGAGGGATGGTGGAGCAGAGCACAGCTCTAGCATCATGTTTCTCATTTATTCAACACTAAATCAAAATTGAGATGTCACCACTGCAGCTCTCCAGGTTTGCCCACACTGTCAGAGAGGGGCTAAGTCAATGGCTGGGAGTCCTTGGCACCATCCTCAACAACCAGGGAATCTCCTGCACCACAGGTCAGTCTCACTCACCTGCTTCCTGCTCACTGGGTCCAAATCTCTGCTGCCCACAGTGCCACATGGATCTGTCTCTGTCACACTCTCTGCATTTAAAGGCAGTGGATCTGTGAGACATCAGACACAGAGAACTGCAGAGCAGGAGGGATCCATGTGGCAGCTGGCATAGCACAGGCACTCCCAAGGTGTGAGGCAGAACACACTTTGACATCCTAAAAAAATCTGTTTTCTTAGTAGTAGTCAGTGCAAAGCTGTCGGGAACCTTCTCCCTGAACCAGCCAGGCTCATCACCACTGTCAACCAGCTCCCAGCAGCAAAGGTTTGGGTCTTAGCTCCAATTCTGGCTGCCTTGCTGCAGCAGAGATGAAGACTTAGCTCCAACACACATGGAACAGCCTCTACTGAAGTACAAAGCAGCTTTAAACCCTTCTCCTCATCCCCCAGCTCCCAGTGTGACCCCAGGAGCACCCAAAAGGCGCCAGGGCAGGGCATTTCCAAGTGCAGCACAGCACAGGCAGCTGTCACACGTGCCCTGCACCAGAGGCAGGGCTACAAACAGCTCTGAAACATGAGGGGAAGCCTGCAGTGCTGCCAGCTAATAAGGTCAATACAAACAACATCAGCCCCTTCAGGTCAGAAGGAATGACAAGAGGGACATGCCACAGAAGGATTCGTGGAGAATTCACAGATGGACAGGCAATCTCAATTAAACTGTCCTCCCCTCCCATTCTCTCTGAATTACTGCTCTAAAACCCCTTCATTATCTAAACTCAATTAGTCTTAGAATATTTGAAGCTTCCTGTTCAGACTAATTTCTCTCTCTTTCCTCATTTGCAGTGCTTGACTTGCATTAAAGAACACTTAGTGCTTGTGGTAAGGAGAACTTTACAAAGGCAGGTCAGGACTTTGGGGTATTCACAATCTCCCCTCTTTTCTTCCTGTGCCTGAGAAGATCATGCACTCAGTCCTCCACATGAGATTTCAGCAGCTCTGACATGCTTTTTCATGCCTTTTTATTTTACATCTTAAGCCAAACATTTCCATTGCTAGTAGCAACTGTCATTCATTGCAGCTATTTTCACTCCTAAAGATTTCCGTGTGTACTTTCCATAGTTATTTGCAAAGCAGTAATTTTCTATTATTGCTATTATTATTCCTGGGAAACAGAAAAACCATGGCATTTATTCCAAGAGAAAAAGAACATGGGTGGCAAAGCAGATAGTAAGAGAAGACAATAGAAGGAAGCAGTTAAAAGATTCCCTTTTGTTTCAGTGATGCACCTTCTCCAAGTAGCCTAAACCTGCACATTTTAATTCAAATTGCAGCCATAAAATAACTGAATTTGGACCTTCCTACTGTTTTTAGCCTCTGAAGTGGTGGAGACCAATGTAAAGATTTAATTTTTTATTAGACTCCTGTAAGAAACCTCAATTTTATGGTTTTGTGCCCTTCCTGAAGTCCATTCTCCCTCCAAAACCTATATGAATATAGGGCCTTTCTGGTGGGGAAACCCATGAGGCCCCAGCTAATACAGGTGTTGGTAGACTCACACCTTCAGGATTCCAGGATTGCCTAAAAATTTTTTAATGGATCTTTAAGTTTCACTACCTTGATTAAATCAGATTTTTAGATGCACCTCTGCAAAACATGTACCCCAAGCTGCAAATTTACTACCTCCATTTAGCTTACATGTATCCAAAAAAGCTTAAACTAACCTTAAAATGGCCACAGGTTGTATTAAATGAAAATATCTGTACTTAAAGCAGGTCCCTGATGCCTCATGCAGGCAAACCCTCACGGATAGGAAACTGAAGCACAGACTTTAAGCACATTGCTCAAGATTAGGTAAGAAATCTCAGGGCAAGCCAGAACTGAAGCCAGTCTGAGTCCTGATTCAGCACTTTAACCACAGAGCTGTGTCCATGAGGCACTGACTGCCCGTGCCTGGGATGCTGGGTAGGATCAGATGGAAACTGCTCCACTGGAGAGCCAGACACCTCTGACTAAGGGGCAGCAGCAGGATCACACCTTTCCTGTTTCAGAGGAAACTTCTCCCTCCAGAATCCTTCTGGCCCAGAACTGGCTGGAAAACAAGAATTATAGTTTGCAACCGTTTTTGAGCTTTTGCATTTAGTTTTATTCTTGCACTGGGCTAATAGAAAACTGGACCTTTTATTTCATCAAAGCAGAGACACAAACCTTTTTCCCCTCCTGTCCCTTAGAAGTACTCTTAGTGAGAATATCACCCATCCCCTGTACTCTCAGATCTTCATATCCTGCACTCTCTTCCCTCCACAAGTTTTACCTCTGAGTGAAGAAGGTTTCCAACAGACCAATTCCTTTGAAACTATTCCATTTCTACCTAAAGTTCTGATATTAGCAAGTCATTGATTCCCAGAGAGTAACATTTTTTTTAGGCATGTAATGCAGGAGGAAGAGGCCATAGACCATGTTAGTCCTGGGTCTCAAGATGCAGATTATAATGCAAAGAATCATTTTGTGAAGTCTATAGTTGTAAATGTCCTGCAGGTTTGGTATTGTGGCCCATTCGTGTTTCAAGCCACATTTGGGGTTTGGGTGTTTGTTGGGTTCAGTTTGGTTTTTTGTTTCTCTTTATAGATGTTGATACACAGGGAAATTATTAAGCTTTGAATTTGTTTTCTAAGTTTCTAGGCTTCAGCCTAAACTACACTCTTCATATAAACCAAGGGGTAACACCACTTACTGGTGAACATTAATTTGTTGTTGTGCCTCTTTTACCTTTTACAGGGAATCCATGTACAGAGTTTGGAAGGATGTTCCCACCTTCCAGCCCTGCAGCTGCAGCAGCTATTGCTGAAAATGACAGTTTGTCATTTTAGCAGAGAAATTTCTGCAGTGTCAAATCCAAATCAACTTCAACTCTGGCCCTACAGGTATGAAAAACACTTCAGCTAAAATTCTGTCATTTATGCAAATTATCTAAACCTGTGAACAGTGAATATTTCAGCACCCAGCAGGGATAAGAAACTTTTTGACTTTGACTTGGGTAAGACAGCCTCCTTCTTTCACCAATAAAACACTGTGGAAAAGACTAAAGTAAAGCTAAAACTACACAAACCAAGTTATTCTTACAGCTTGTTGAGAAAAATGAGAGTCATTACATTATTTATGCACATGAGGGTACTGGGATAGACAGGATTAAATGATTTACTCAAGATCTAGCAGTGAGTCAGTGACAGAGTTTTCTGCTGTCCAGTGAAAACACAGATGTACAGTAAGCTGAAAAGAATTCATTTATTCCCCATATCAAAAGGATAAAGCAGAGAGCATTCCCTCCAGCCCAGCTCGTGGTTCCAATAAGTGTTGATAGAACTGAATTTGGCAAGCAGGAAATTCGCTGCACTAGTCACACATGCAAAGCATTTGCTGAAAACGAAAATCTTAAATTACTCAATTATCAACAGTTTTCACTTGCCCAAGCCACAGACCTATCAAAATTGTTCCTTGCTGCTTTCTTGAGGAATTAGAAGGATACGACCCATCCATGTCCAAGGTATGGCATAATCCACCAGGACATTGAGCAATGCCAGAGTCTTGCCTCATGTCTGAGTTCAAATTGCCCAAACTGCATTACTGGGTTTCAGTCAACACCACCTTGGATGCTGGGGTTTTTGACTTGTCCGTGGCTCAGATTTTAGCAGCCTGATAGGATCAACACTGGAAGAAGGAACAATTCAGCTGAGGGCTCGTCAGCCCTCAGAATGCCCTGAAGTGGGCCATATCCTGCCATAAATATTTGCACAAAAATCCTGCTGACCTCAGTGGTGGTTCTGGGTACAAAATGATGGCAGGATGTGGTTACAGTGATCCTTCTAATAATAGGTTTTCCATTGAGATCAATGGACATTGGGCCCCATTTCATTGCCAAAGCTTGGTAAGGAGCTCTAAAGAGAGACATTGTTTTCCTGCACAGGGAGCACACAATTGCCAAATTTACTTCTGGCAAAGGCAGAGATTTATTTTTAATGCTGAACAACACCAAAACCATCTGATACTAATTAGGAGAGTGTCTTCCTTTTGAAAATCTCAAAGAAAAATCATCTTCCAGTGTGGCTGTTGGAAAGACACACAGAAAACATTAAAATATTAATATAACTGGATCTGAAGTCAGATATAAAGTAAATGAAAAATACTTTTCCTTTACCTGAATGCAATTTTAAGATGAGTTTTGCATACATGGAAGTGGCAGGTGCTCAGCTCTTTAGGAAAGTCAAGTCAATTTAACATAGGTGTCGAAGACCCAGGCCCCCAAGTAAGTTCCTCACAGGCACATTCCTGAGTCTGTGGGCAGCACCCTTCACTCCATTTTTCCTGAGCCCATCCCTCCCTTGGTGTTCATCACAGCTTTGATGCCTATATGTAGAAATCCTTATCTTCAGGATCCTAAAGGATGACTAAATGTTTTCCAGTGTTTTATTCATTATCTGAGTTCAACTTTAACTGATTTTAATCTTGTGGTTCTGCTATAAAGATAAGCTGTACCCTGCCAAGGAAATAAGCATTTCACAGGTTAACAGCACAGCTCTTCTAAAGAGGAAGCAGGTTTGTTTTCTGCCTTATTTTCTGGAAAATGTTAAAACAATAAAATGGATAAGAAGCAGTGGAGAACAAGTTGTAAAGGAGCTAATTTCCTGCTCGCAGCAGCTCTGATAAATTTCAATCCTGGATGACAGGGACTGTGGAGAGCGAGGGGAGGGCTGGCTCTTCCTGGAAAGCCAGACAGGATAGGATTGATTTGAGACATCTTCATTGCCAGAACAGCTGGTATTGGCTAATCATCAGAAAACAGAGACTTCGACCTACAGAGAGCCGGGAGCAAGGCAGACGTCTGGACCAAAGCTTCACGTTTCAAATGTGAAACTGAAAATACCAACAGAAATATTAAAAAAAATAAAATTATAAAGGGACAAAAAAAAAAAGGCAAATAAAAGCGCGCCCCTCCTCACACACAAGCCTTCCTGGAGCCAAATGCCAAAGGAAGTGCCAGTGCCCTGACTAACAAAAGAATCCTGAAACGCTGCAGGCTGCGGTGCCAGCAGCACCCAGTTCCAGTGGGAGGCTGCCTGACACGGCTGCCGGATGCTCCGTGCCTGCCGGATGGAGCAGACAGCTCAGCATGAATCATGGGGCAAAGGATTCCTTCAGTCCGGGAGGAATCGGGACAATACACAGCCTGCCTGCTGTTTGCTGCCCCTTTTTTTCCTCGTCCTTTTTTTTTTTTTTTTTTTCCTCACTACTCCAGACTTTGGCCGTTTCCTTCCTGCTGTGGGCGTGCAGGCGGCACATGACAGCTCAGCGATGGATCCGTGTGTGTGAGCGAGCACATGAACCGCGGGGAGAGGAGCCAGCCCGGACCCCCCGGACTGAACTCTCCCCGTTAAGCCACGGAACCCCCGCTCTGCCCAGAGCACATCTCCCATCAGCGTCCTCCCTGGGCACCCGTTCATCCCGGTCATGTGCTTCGGATACACGCACGGGACTCAGAGTCAGCCCTACAGCAGATTTCAGACCCTTGGAAATCCTTCCCGGAAGGAGGAATGTCTCCATCTCCCTAGCCACAAAGCTGGAGGCTGGACAGAGGGTAACAAAGCTTTCTTACACCCCTCCAAAAATCTACAAGAGTTCTTTAGAGTTAAAGGCAAAGCTGCCTTTGGTTTACTGACTCCTCTTGCCCCAGAATGGGGAGGGGAAGTGCTTCTACTGGGCCGACCACGTATCTTCAGTCTCATCTTTGTGTGTCTGGGAACTATTTGAACAAAGTTCTCCTGAGTCTGATGGACCACTTGAAATTACTGTCACTGGCCGTCAGATTTCTGATCCCTCTACACATCCCAGGTCTCTTTTTAAAGTTAAGGTTACATGGACTCAAGCTGTTTTCTCTGGATCCTTTGAAAGGTCATTCCACCAAGATAATTATTCTCTCAGTGTCCAATGGCACTTAGCAAAGTTTCAATTCAATACCCAATTTTTTCTCTCCATGGCTTGTTAGCCAACTTCAGCACTACTAATTAAGCTCTTCTGGGTCCTGTCATCCCTTGGCTTAGATGATTCTTTCCTCGAATGATTCCTCTTCTCCCACTCCCACCACGCCTGCACATGTTTTAATGAGGATCATCCACCAGTTTTCTGTTCCCCATATATAATGGGCTCCTCAGTTTCCTACTCTACACAGAAAGCACAAGAAGCAAAGAAGAAATCTTGTCCACAGTCATGAAAAAACTACATTGTCTCTATGCAGACACAAATCCTTCTGCACTCCAGACCTTCAACCCAAGTTCAGGTTCCACCAAATACGTGCAAATAGCAAAGGTCAGAGTTTGGCTTTAAAACAACAGGAAGAAATGTGATGTTTAAGGAAGAGTGTGTCACCAGCTTGAAAACAACTGCCAACATGCCCAGTGGATATTACTGGCCGTGTTCTTAAGTGATTAGGTATTTATCAGCTGAGAAATTTTCAGAGGTACTGAGTATCCTAAGAGGGGCTGCAGAGGCAGCCACTGACCCTCTCTACCTTCACTCTCACCTTTCCCATTAATAGAAGGGCTTCCCACTGCTCTTTGTGTTTATCATCTCAACCCAGCCCAGCAACAGCAGCAAGTTAAGATTTTTACTATGGGAAAGGGTGAAAGGAACAAGTTCTGGTTATGGTATCCCACATGTGGTGAGGCTCCTGCTTGGCTAACGAAGTGTGAATACTGATAAACCTTCTGGCTGTGCCTTTTAGCCATGCCCTGCCACGGCTCCTGAATCAGCACAGTGTGGGTGAGCTGTGGGTAGGGGAAGGTTCATGATTAACTGCTCATTGCTAACAGAAAAATGGTTTGCAAATGAGTTGCTTTAATCCCCAAGAAGTGTGTCCAGTGCCTACAATTTGTATGGTCCCATTGTACTCTTGTAACAGGTGTTTCACTTCTGCAAAGCAGTTCTGGGTTTGTTGGCAGTGGAATAAGCTGCATCTTTGTGGAGTGACAGTCTATCATCCTTTCTACACACATTATTTTCCCTTTTGCCCAAATCATACAAAGATATTGACTGATCAAGAATCCATCAGGCACTCATGAATTAGAAAAGGAAAGTTAAATGCAATAGACTAAATAAACTGAAGCAAAAAGTAAATTCTTCATATCTGTATTTCCACCGTGTCTGAAAATTCACGGATTTTGACCTGCCATGGGAGATAAGTCTGTATATAACAAAATCATATAAACCATTCACATCCCCTTTCTGTGGTCTCAAGAGGATAATACTCATATCCTCAAAAGAATCACTTAACTTTATCTCCACATCCTAAAGTGATTCAGTCTTTGAAAAAAAGAGTTGTGATCTGAGTTCTTGCTACATTTCCAAATTTCATACAAGAGGCTGAAATAAAATATTGGCATTTACAACAAAACCACAGCATGGTAATTCCATAAATGATTCCTTCAGCTTCTAAGACCCAATTGCCTTCAGTGGACCACCACTTCAAACCTGAACTTTGCTGACTGGCTTAGCAATTTGTTCCTCCTATCATGTGACAAGTTTTTGAAGCTCACATGTGTAATGGGGCATTTGCTGCCAGTATCAAAAGAAGGAAAAAAAAAATTAAAAAATATAGTAGAACATGAGGTTCCAATTGTCTGATAAGCAGAAACATCTGTTGGAGTCATGAGCAGTTGATTAGTGGAGTTCATTCCCAGGGTAAGGCTCCAGTAGATCAGCTCTTCTATCTAAGTATAGGATTGTAGTCACTGGAAGCATTACAAAGAGGTATAAAGAACAGGCAGAAGAGACAGAAATAATTTCTTAGGGTACCAGGATCCTTAAAAACCAACAGTCTTGGGTACTGCTTCACATGATACCAGCATGTAAAATTAACAGCTGTATTTAAACTTCCCCACGACAGCTAAACATCTGCCAGCTTTTCAGCTATAAACCTATACTGGTTCTAAAGCTGACAACTAGAGACTGTAAAAATTCTCCTGGAAGATAAAACACAAGGTACAAGCTGTCAGTCTGAGCATATTTCTTACTTGAAAAATAATCAGGCTAGGCTGGGCTCAGCATCCTGGTCAAAACAACGACAAAATCACGAGTTGTTTCTTAAGACACTGCTTGGGTTTCAACCGAAAGCTTTTCCACCTCATTACACTAAGACAAGGATTAACACCTGGGAACATTTGTACAAAAAGCAGAGGCTGATCAGAATTGCTAATTCAGCCTCTAAAGCTGCAGTGATACTGGATGGATAGAGCTGTACTTTCATTAAGGTCACTGTTGCAGATCTGTGCTCACAACACCACAAGCCTTGGCACCCAGGAGTACAAGAAACCACCAGGAAGAGGATGTCCTTAAGGCTTAGCCTCTCCTTCATTAACTTGAACATCTAATTGTAGGTTTACTGGGAATCTCAACCCAACTCTTGTTCAATTCCTGGTGTCAGTGGCCTGACCTGACCTCCCAGTTTCCTGGTGTTCCATCTGCATCCACCTGTCACCTCATGCCTATTCCCCATCCAGGAATGGGGTACTGTTACATTAAAAATAACAACTAAAACTTGGTAGCCAGCAATTTCACTTCCCCTCCTGACTTTACTGACTATTTTGTCTTTACCAAAACCATGAAATAACAAATACAAAATACCTTGTTAGACTGGTGGGGTGTTCAGTACACAGTTTGTTTCAACTTACTGTAAAACCTTACCCACAATTTTGGGAGATTTATATTATACAGAAATAAAAGGTGTCCCCTTTTTTCATGAAGAACAAAGTTCCAAACTTCCAAGATTCTACAGTCACCTAAGGAAATGGCATTTTTCTGAGGGCTATCAGGGGGTTGAATTCAGGCTGTTTTCAGTCTATCTAAAGCAGAAATTTCTCTTCATACACTAAAAGTAAAAATGGTATTTGACTGTAAAAATTATTATCAGATGTTCCTAAAAGAACTTGTTTCCATCGGAACAGATACAATATTTACAAGTATTTTTCTGTCTTTCAGAAAATATTGCACTCCCACCCCTGCAATCCCTTCCATGCTTTCCAGTTCCCTGTAAGAACCTTTCTATCAAGAAGACCTTGCCATGTGCTTGTTTTTTCTTACCTAAGCTAACAGACAGGAGGAGAATTCACCCACCAGCACCTTTCTTGAGGTGCCACTGAAACCAGAAATGTTCACTGGCTCTGACAACAGATCCAACCATCCTTCCCTATTGGAACATGTCCTTGATTTCTGAACCCAGGTTACAGTGTGTGAGTCCAAGCATAACCTCGTTTGGCTTTTCTCAGCACATGTGGATCCTCTTTCCAGAGCTCCTTCCTGAGAATAAGAGTGAAATTGTTTCAGCCAGGGGCCTTTTGTTGACCCTCATGACTGGACCTTTGGCTAAACCTGACTTATCTGGAAAAGATACATTCAGTTCTTCTCCCCTCCCACATAGCCTGAGACTTCATGTGTGTGGTTTCTCCTTTGTTTCTTCAACAAATCTTTTTTACAGCTCCTCACTGTACACATGGACTACCTTTTCCAAATCACCCAAACTCACTGGATGTAAGGCAGATGGAACATAAACTTCAGACACCTACCCAGGCACAGCTATATACCCAATAAGCTAATTATTGACTTAATAAATTCAGGCCCTTAGCAAGGGTTCTTGTTTCAGGCCACAAGCTACTTTACCACGAACACTTAACTTCTCTAATATGAATAGTTTACACCCAGCTATCTTGGCATATGAGCAGATAAAGCTGAAGTCCATCCACAAACGACCAACAGACCTGCCCTGGGTCACTTTTATCAGGCCTAGAGGCTTTCACTCCCTTGTTAACTTTACCAGATAAGTGCCACCTTTTGTCCAAAACCGCAAGCACTTTGATGGATTGCCATTAAGATTTAATGACAGACTTTGTTGCTGCAAAGACATCTCATGACACAAAAATTCCATTGCATCAGCTTGCTAATATCATAGAATTAATTTAAATTTATATCAAAGACATAAATTCTGAAAATTATTGGTTCTGGTGCATCTTGAGCTCTATGATGAGGAGGAGTTCTTAGTAACAAATGAGGGCTGAGATGAAAGATCCTTGGTGAGCCACAATGTTTCCAGAAGACTTGGGGTCGCTTTCCCTCCACCACGATTTACAAATGATAGAAACCTCTAAATGATCTGCTCATCATGAGTGAGCTGTGGGGCAGCTCTGTGCACCTCAGCATCAGAGGTGGTAGAAGGTGCACTAAATCAGAGCGGAAAGATACGGAAAAGGAAGACACAGCTCTGTCCCTTCATACTGTGCACACTCATGGCTTGTGTCATTAATTGTATTTCTCCAGGAAACACACACACCTTGGATGAACAGAGCTTTGGGGATTTATCTCACTACTGGGCTGAGGAAGGATAAATACCACCAACACTCCATGGCCAGGATCTGTCTCATTTCTGCCTTCTCTTCTCAAGAATGGATGGAAACATCTCCTGTGCAGAGGCTTTGGACAAGACAGAACAAAGGAAGGGGCACTGGAAAAGGCTCTGGGAGCCACAGAGCACAGGGAGCAGAGGAGGGACTGCTTTGTTTCAGTGTCTGTCTCCGTTATGAGTAAGAAGGCCTCAAGAACTGGGGTGTGGCAGCTCTTTGGCACAGGCAGAGCGGGCGCGGGAGCCGATGGAGGGTTTCCTCCAGGACAGGCTGGAGTGTGAGCCAGGGCAGGAGGTTCCTGTGCCACCGTGAGCTGGGATCCAGCCTCTGCCAGAGCCGGGTGACTCATGGCAGGGGTGGGGGGGGAAGGCAAGACTTGGCAACCTGGGCTGTCTCACACAGCAGCAGGTTTTGTTCTCCATGGGATAACCCAAGGACTGTGTGGCACATGGCCAAGCTCTTAAGTAAAGGACTGCAGTCCTTGTCCCTCTCTGGCCACCTTCCTAACAGCAAAGGACCACATCAATTCATGCAGCATACAGGCTTGACATATCATTATCCTCCCCTCTCCACAAATGATGGGGGAAGGCTGCACAGGAGTGATGCTGGTGGCACCAGGAGTCTCCTGCTCCTTTGCCCTGCAGCAGTCAGACCTGGAAGGCCCCAGGAGCTGGGAATATCCGCCTGGGACAGGACGCCACTCCCACACAGCACAGCGAAACCAGGGCTGTGATTCACAGGGGGAACCACTTCCCTTGGGACAGAGGTAATGGCTCCCATTTCCTGCTCTTTGCCTACCCAATTTTTAAGGTTCCCATCCTCACCACAAGCATCACACAGCTTGCACAACAGTGGCTGAGCTGCTGTAGTTTATAGCCCAGCAATTCAAGGTGTTTCTAGTTGGTATCTTTAAAGCTGGGATGCACCTACTTGTGAGGAGAGCCCTGGGAAATGCCACCTTCCTTTTGGTAAACTCCTTCGGGATCACCATACATTGCTCTTGGGGCTCATGAAAAAACTCAGGCCCTGTGGGTTTTATTAAGCCCCTATTTTACAAGTGGATAACATACCCATGGTCTGGCTCCTGTGACACACAGAACACTGGGACCTGTGGCTGGCACTGTGCTCTCTACAAAGGGGTTGAGCAACCATGCTCAAAGGATAACACAGCATTTCACTGCAGTGGGACTACTGTGTGATTAGAGTTAAGCAGGTGACAGTGCTCAGTGCTGAAGTCTTTTCTGGAAAGGTTCATATCAAAAAAGGTTCAAAGTATGATACCCCAAAAGGAGATACAATTAGGAGATACAGTCACCATTGTTACAAATCACCAGATCATAAGATAATTCATATTTAAAGGAACCCCAGAAGGACATATAGTTCATCTTCCTGCTCGAAGCAGAGTCAGCTATGAGGTCAGGCCAGGTCACTCAGGGCACTAACTGGTTCATTTGCCTTTAGGATACCTGTTGCAAGCATTGATGAGTTTGGGTTTTGCATTAAAACAGAAGAATTTTCACTTAGTGAAAAAGAAATTATAACAGCCTTCAAAATATCAATGAATATGATCCACAGACTACCACAAGTGAATTAACAGCAACAGACTCCCCAGTACTCATTCCTCTGTTCTAATTTCCAATCTGCTCTACTAAAGCAATGAATAAACTGAGCTCTAGTGGTTGATTCTCTAAATTCTGTAAGTTTGTTCTCCACAAGTGGCAGTGCCATTGCCAGCCTTGAGCACATGGGTTTGTACAGTTACTAGCAAAGTGTATTTGCTTCCTGGCCAAACACACTAACAGTAAAATGTTGGTTTTCTACAAACTGCCTGCAGAGCCCATCCCTGGAAGCAATAAGCTATTGGTTAAAGATTCCTTAGATTCCTAGTGACGTGTCCCGATAATGGACCCATTTATAAACACAGATTACAGTTCCTACCCACTGTTTTGGAGCATTGGCTTGTTCTAAAGTGTGCTTTACCCTGCGTTATCAGAACAGTAGCTGAATTCCTCCTATAGCAAAAGGGCAAATTCAGACACCTTTACTCACCTTTTTCCACCATGAGTCTCACTGAATTAACTGGAGATTGATGATCAGACGATGAACAAAGGGCTGAGCCTGTACACAGGGCTAACACGAGGGTTACCATTACACCATGAGACTTCAGACCACCTCTGTGGTGGAAAGGGCCCCAAGTTTTCTAAATTTCACCTTCAAATCACAACCTTTCACTGTTTTCTCAGTGTGGTTAAAGCAGTGAAACCTTTTGAGGTACGTTTATATTTTCTGAATTCTACAGTTGAACTTAGTCATGTACTGGAAGGAGACTGTCCTTGATTTCACTGTAATTGCATTCAGACAAAGGATTGAAGATGGAATAGTCTATAAAAAATACGAACATCACTAAAGGTGCTCTGCTTTAATGACAGAGTACAGGAAACAGGTAATGTTTTTCTCTTTAAAAGCTCCATGTGGGCACTTTCTGAATTCAGAAGAGATACTGTGCTTCTGGCAGTCCTCCCACTGTCATTTCATGTGTTTGTCCTCCCAAAAACACACATCTTCCAAAGATCTGGGTCACAAAACATGGCACAAGGTGTAAGCTGGGACCACAACCAACAGCCACCCAGAAATTCCAAGGGGAAGGACTCTATTGAGTAGTATTTGCTAAATTCCAACACCACCTTTTCTGGCTACCCCCTACCTTGTTTGGCAGAGGCAGGAGCATCCCTTTGCCAGGGTTTTCTTAAACTTTTCTTTGCTATGTTTCGTGTCCAAAGCCTACAGCTGTAAATGGTCCTCCTAAATTATCAAATTCCATAGGTGTGTGTCACCTCCTGCCTCGTGGTACCGGAGTGTCTATCACCCTCTTCCTTATTGCCCGATCAACAATCCCTTCTAATCACCCTCTTCCTTATTGTCTAGATATTTCCTTTACTACCATTCACACATGGGAATAACTCGTTATAACATTTTATATAACAGATATTTCAGAAACCAGCAGTGTAAAAACAACAATAGAAACACAGACCAGCTCTCAGCTAACAATGTGCCTTAAATGAGCCCACGGCAATCTCCTATTCTTTTTAATCTATACCATCAGTACTCTTAGCCCCACCTACTAAATCCACAGCACACACCTAGCAGTGGTACAAAAGGAGCTAGAAAACACGTTTTAAACTCAGAAAAAAAGATGGGGATGGTGTGCCAGATTTGTAAAGAGCAGCATTTCATCCCTGCAACCGCAGAACCCAGTTTTATAATAATAATTGTTTGTGCTGCTGACTTCCTTCAACACCTATGACTCTGCTTGTCGTGGCCTCATTGCCTGCTGGAAACTTGGCAAAAGACAAGAGAAGAGATATTAGGGAACCAATGCTACATCCTGAGAGAGGCCATAAAGTCCAAAGGTTGAGCAGGATTGCCAGGAGCAGCCTGATAAAGGAAGGAAGCATGTGGCTCTGAGCAGACAAACTGCTGCGCCCGAGTACAATGTGTTCAGAGGCTGGAGCTGCACCCCAACGCCTCCCACGCTCCACAGAGCACACACTATCCAGGGACTCTTCCCAATCAGCCCCCTTGAAAAAGAATTATTTTAAGCCCCCTTCTGAAGTGAGCATGTGACTGTTCAGTGCCAGAATTTCACAGATCTTAAATTTAAAAAAAACACCCTTCTTTATTGTTTCAAATTAAGGTAGGATGATTTGTTGATTTAATAAAAGAAAAAGATCCCATGCAAGACCCCTTCTGAATTAGCATATTCAAGCCTGTCCAAAATCTGGCTCCAGTAAAGAACTTGTCCTTAAAAATCTATCAGACTGTAACTAAGCTTGTCACTTGGCATGTGAAATAAAAAAGCCAATAATCAGATCCTTCAGAAATTTTCAATTAAACCTGTAAAACTGTCTCATAAAATACTCAGCATTTGAAGAGTTTTTATTCAGAAGGAGAGTACAGCACCTAAAGGTTTCACATTAGGAAGAGCACGGGCCATTAATAACTTTTTCCCCCCTCTTTCCTACTCACTACTGGCTTGGTTACATGAGCACAATGTTTTGTGATGCCACACTGTGAATCCGAGCAGAAAACCCCTTCTGGCTTTCAGCACAAATGAAACCAAGATCCCAGCATGGCCCCACAAAGGACTGAGTGAGCACAAGCAAAGAGCAGGACTGGCAGCCAGGGGAGGGAGGAAAAAGGACACGGATTGCTTTGAGCTCATATTGCTGCTGAGCACTTTCTATTATAAAACCATAACCTAATATGCTTTCAAGACTCCGGCTCTGAGCTGCTTCCCCCCGTGCGTCTCCTTCCCTGCGCGGATCCTACAGGGATCTCTCCCATTCCCGAAATGCGCCGGCGCGTGGGACACCACTCCCTATTATATTTTCATTAGCCCCTAAACAAGAGGAAGCCCAGCAGTGCCCCTAAACACAACCTCCTCCTTGAGAAGCAGCAGCACGGTCCATAAGGACGGCTCTCCCTGTGAGTGCAGTGCCTGGCTCGGCAGAGCTGTCCTCCCTGGGGAGCTCAGTTGTGGGAAGCAGGAGCAAGGAACTGCCTTTTTAGGACTCTGGCTGAGAGGGGCCGGGAAGCGCTGGGGCAGGAACAGGGCTCCGGCAGCAGTTCCTTGGCCTTATAAGGACAAAGCCAGGTATTTTCCCAGCCAGCACACCCAGGTAAGGCCCGGCAGGACTTCCCAGGATCTCCAACTGCCCGGGGAGACCCTTGGGTACTGCCACACCTGCTCGGTGCAGACCTACAGCCCCGCTGTCCCCAGCCTCGGAGCATTTCAAATAGGCCTTATTAGGAAACAGGGAAGCTTAATTAACTAATTGAAAGATCGTTTTTGAGATCTGCAAAGCCAGATGGTTTGTGGGTGAACTGTTCTTGATATTAATGTGACATTTTAAGGCATTCACAGCAATGTTTTGGAGCGCAAGTCTCTAATGTCAGGCATCTTTTTAGCTACCTACGTAAGAGGGAAGGCTTCCAGAGGTGAGGAGCAACTGGATTCTCCAAGGGCTTTAATAGAAGAGGCAGGACACCCAAAACCTCAGACACTCAGCAATTTGTTCAAGCAATCTTTAAGAACACACACAATTAAGACTCCTCCCCAGTTGCCTAAAAATTAAGGCTGCTTGACAGAAAAGCCAATAGGTTTTAGATTCATTCAGTTTAAGTGAGATTTCTTGTTATTACCTGGTTTGTTTGTCTAGGAGGCAAAACAAACTAAAGCACTTCAGGACAAATCCACCTATATAGGATATATGTGTAAGCAGCCCTGACCATGAACTCTCCCATATTGTTGCTCTTTTTACTTTCCTGACGCTGATTTTTATAAGTTAAAAGAGGAGGCTGTGACTGAAATAGAAAAAAAGTACCACTTTCCCTCAGCAATACTCATTTTTAAATTTGATTTTTGAATCTTAGTCAAAAAAATGACCACAAAGGAGTATCCTTGAGTGGATACTCCACTCTAGAAGTTTGGCCATTTTCCTTTGGGGAAATAAAAAAAGTTATTTCTCTTTAGATATGGCTAAAAAAAAAACCAAACTTGCAGTATAAAGTTAAAATGAGACACTACCCACCCAGGATTAATCCAGCTTCTCAGTTGTCAATATGAAATGGCACATTGAAATTCAAAGAATTACCAAGATATTTTATCATCTTAAGGTTTTTGAGGTTAAACTTTGATAACTGCCTGCCTAGAGATGCTGAAAAGTGTGGGTTTAGCTACTTTAAAGATATGAGAATGGCTTGACAGTTTTGATCTGTGCAACTTTTTAAATCCACAGACAAGTGTCTGCTCTGCATCCCAAGCTACTGCACCATTTGTGCCTTTAGGTAACAATTGGAGCAGGAAGACTAAAACTTGGATTCCTCTTGCCACATCCCACTTGCAACACATTGCCAAGAAAACATGGGGGAAGTACAAATTCCTGTGATTCCCTGGGTAGTCACAGGGCATCCATTTCTAGGATTCCTTGGGAGAGGCCCATCAGCCGAAAGGAGGCCATGGACAACAGGAAAAATTACATTAATTAAATACATTAAATATGTGACAAACTTAGTCTGAGTTCAGACATGTGTAGGACTTTCTCCAGTTGTTGACTGGGCTGGGATTACACTTCCATAGCTCCAAAGGAGCACCAGGGCAAGGCTATTTTCATAAAAGGAATAAAAGTTTTGATACCAGGTTTCATATTGTAAATTTCTCATTTAAAATAACCTGCTTGCCAAAGCAATTCAGCTGCCAGAAGGGCAGAGAGGCTGGGAAACTTTATTCCCTTTTAAAAGCAAAGAGTGGGTTGTGCTTCTCAGGTACCTGAGGCATCGCTCCAGAACCAGGGAGCATTGGCTCATTAGGAGCAATTAAAAAAAAAATTCTGAGGAGATTTTAAAAACAACAATTTCCCAAAACAAAACATGCATATGTACCACATGCATTTGCTTATGCAGCTGTAATGTGTGATGAAATCCATTTATGAGCTGAAGTCACAAGATTCTAAGCAGGTCTTTGTTTAATCTCAGTAAGTCATGACATTTCCCTACTACTTATAATAATGTGATTTGGATCAACATTTTCAAACTTATGCACCTGGTTTTTAACACTGCTCACCAACTGCACTTCTCCTCTGCTCCTCTGCAGACAGAACAGGCTTCTTTGGAGGCACCACTTCCATCAAGCATCCTAAAAACAGATAGAGAAACCTGGGTTTAGTTGAATATATGCCTGCAGTTCTTGAATTCAGCACATCTTCTGCAGTTCTTACTCAGACTGAGACTCTGGGCAACCTACAAAGAGCGTAAATAAAAATCAATGAGACCATTAGTGGGATGAATACTTAACAGCATCAGCCCTTCTATAACCACAAAGTCTGCCCAATTGGATGCCCTTAAAAGACTTTCAGAAGGTTTGCTCCAGACAATGGCTCTTATTCCAGCACATTGCTGTGACTTGGGAGAATAAAATGAAGATAAATGCAGCTGTTTCTGCTAACATTAATGCAGCATTAGTGCCCTCAGTAACAAAGGTAGGACAGAGTATGCAGGAAAATAAAAGATCCAGCACAAACAACTATTAAGTTACGTGTTTTGTGTATTTATAAACTGTGCTAGGCTTTAGATGTATTATTATATAGCTTTAACATCAGTAATCCTGCATATAAATCAAGACCATGTTTTTAGCTTTGATATTAAGGAGAACAAAAAAGGGCAAAACCAAAGATATTTGGCACTGCTGCTTTTGTCATTACACTGCTATTAGCTTTGCAAACAGCTCTGATGTTTTGTGAGGATCAGATCAAAACTAAATGAATCCAAATCCACTGGTAATACAGAGTGATTTTGTATTAGTTCATTCAAGAAGGGAAAAAAGTCAGTGTACCAGGACAGTCAGAAAAAAGTCAAATGCACCAGGACAGGACATCCCAGGCAGAGGAAAGTTCTCTGGGCCTGTAAGGTGTGAGGGGAAGTGTTGCTCCAATAGCCCTTCCCCGTTCTGTCTCTCCTCTGGCCCATTCACCTCCTGCTCTCCAGAGTCCCAAACAAGGTGGATTTTCCAGTGTGTCAGCAAACCAAGATGGCAGGAGGATGTAAGGGTAATGCAAGGATCTTTCACCTGGAATGTTTTGCTCCAAGCAGCCTCTTTTTCATGTGCAAAAGCATAAAGTACAAGACAATTTGTCCAGCAGCTTGGACTCAAATTTAGGAAGGCTCTAACAAGAGCAAAGCCAGATACACATAACCAGCAAAGTCTGTGTATTACCCAACTGGCAACAACACACTGTGTTCCTATTCCTTGTAATTTTTACAATTATTGTTTTTTATATAGGAAAATAATATTGCCTCAGAAATGTTTATGTGCTAGCTATGGGAAAATAAACTCAAATACTACCATCCTACCTAAATTCTAGGTCTATAAGGATTATATTTTATATTTCCCCATTTCCAAAGTCCTCTTCGGTTATTTCCCTTTTGCTTTTGGGATTTACTGTTTCTGAATACCCAGAAGAAAATGGCTGTAACTACTGAAGTCAGAGTAACAACTGAAAAATACATATCAGTAAAAACCATTTTTCAATACATCAGGCCACATGAACTAAAACCAGCTGAAAACTTCTGAGAAGTTAAATTAAAATAAATAACTGTGAGAGTTAAGTAAACAGTTCCCTTACTGGATTTGCTATAACTGACTAAAACCTTTCTTCCTCTTTCCACATTAAAGGAGAGGCTTCAAACCACATTTTGCATATTTTACTACTTCAAACATTTTCTAACCTGGTTCACAGGTCAGACATAGTCTAAAAAAACTTTAAAAAGTGAACCTAACATTGTTCTAAAATAACAGAATCCAGTGGAGTGTGAACAACAGGACTATCAATAAATATCTACTCTTATTTCCAGATCCAAAGTGGAACTCTAAACAATTTCTAGCCCCTAAGACTCACAATTTATTGAACTGAACTTTCACACCAGCTTTAACAATCAATGCCACCCATCTGATGCCTCTGAATGCTTTCACCAGAAAGAGGAACTGCAGGTTTGGAGAAAGAAAAACATTTCTGTGATTGTTTTAAAAATCACAGTTGAAAGTTTCTTGAAAGGTCAGAAAGCAAGTTCTCTGGTAGGCACAGATTAGCAGGCAGAGGGTAGGCAAGGTGCTCAGGGTGTATGGGGAGGGTAATCCATCAGATTGATAGCACCACTATGTATATGGTACAATTATATCTTATCTCCCCAGCCCTGCAACCAAAATAAACCCCATGGAAGCCTTGGAGTCTGCTTCTGTTGTCTTTAAGTACACACCCCTTAGGGTGTCGACCCAGGACACACCACACGCCTTTTACCTCATGTAAGACAAAGGCAAAACAAATATAATCAGTATTTTTCCTTTTAGGACTCTCACTGAGCCTCTTTGATGTGTTTTCCCTAATCGTTTTCTCTTTTTAATCATCACACTCAGGGGTTTCTCTGAGCTTATTATGGTTTAGGTTTTATGTAACCTCTTCCAGGCGGGCGCCTTCCCAAGCTCCCAGCACAGCAACTGCTGTAACAGTACACAGCAATTCTACACCAAGGAATACCTTGGCCAAATGAAACCAAAAGGGAAATTTAGATGAGTACATTCTGCTTAGGTTGGAATTTTGGCTCAGATACAAGAGTTCACACTCCTAGTCTTGCAAAAAGAAGTTCTAATGGAGATACTGAAAATGAAAGTATCTCTTCTACTTCAAAGCTGAAAATCCAGCAGCTTCTACAAAGTGTTTTTCTGCTCTGGGAAATTTTACTTATCTACACCCATTCACGAAGGGGAAATCCTTGGTCCTGCAAGTTACCTGTGGGTTTGCCATTCACTTGACTAGCCCAAGACTCTGCCAGTATGATTTACTGGCATAAAACCAGTTAAATTTCCAATTTCCATGTGGCTGCTTGCCAATATTTCTTTGTCTTAGGAGGAATTATTCACACTTATATTTTATCTTGAGTCGCTTTAGCAACATTCCTATTTACATAGAGAATCCTTCAATGGATTACTGCATTTTTTCAGTTTTACCTAAGAGGTGCATTGGTGTCCTATAGTTCTAAAATTTTCCTGATCCACTATTAACAAAATGTCTCAATTTATAACAGGAACTACGTAAAACTCACATAAATGGAATACCTATAAAACGCCCTGTAAACAGCTGCCCCCCCATCTAAGATGCCAGTAGATTCACGAGGTTCTAAAGTTAATTTCAATTTTTCAGCTAAGAACTACTGATATCACTGACACTCGTTTCTGTTGTTCCATGTCAGGACGCTGCCCATGGAGAAAGCAGGAGCTGGGACAAGAACTGGAAACATTTCCTTCACGTGGGAAGGTGCCCTGCTAAGAAACTGCTTATTGAACCTGACAGCGGGCGTATAAACAACATTAGAGGGAGTGCTCACACATGTACACCCAATAAAAGGGAGGACGAGGCGGTGAAAGTCAGAGCTATTACAAGACAAATACAAATTAAGGACATTGGTTTTAATCTCCAAGATACTAAAATATTTTTGGGAGCTCCCAGTGTTTGGGGAAGAGGGAGGGAAAGAAGTGGGTAGGGGAACAGTGAGCTCTGCTAAGACTTTTCTTATGGTTTCTATCACCTTTTGTGGGAAAACCATTCTAGAGAAAAGCAAGGGAGGATTTTGAAACTAACAGAAAAGGACTTGCTAAAAGGTACTTTGCTCTCTGTAAAACTTCCCATGGGGCCTGAAAAAGCACCCTGAGCATGCTCTTTATCACACAGCTTTGCATATGAAATGCTGTTTGTTTCAGAGGCAGCTGTATATTTTTACCTGGGGGGTTATTCCTGTAAATTGTCCCCTGATTACTGATCTGTGAGAAGCGAGTGAAAGAGTCAGAGTTACCACAAAGATATAAGTACAACTATTGAAGTTCATGGGATTTTCAACATTCCCCCTCCTTACCCCAAAAGTGTAACCTTTGAGTGAACACTGCCGTATATATTTTTTGTTTGGCTGCCTGGTGGGCCACCTGAAAATCATCAGCACTCTGAGAAGAAAGCTGCTATAGTTTATTCAGAATTTCCTTAAACCGAAGTCCTGCTGTGCATTACCATTTCCCAGAAAGGTGCATTGTTCTATCAGCACCCCTATCAAATTCAGGAGCAGAGACGCGCTGTCGGGACGTGCAGCAGCTCAGATAGGCCGGGCTGTTGCAATCCTGTTGCAATCCTGTGCAGAAAACAGAACGTTAACGCTGGCATGCTGCTCCCACGCCCTCCCCTCTCCAGGCTCCCCATTAACTCCGTGACACCCTGCAAGGCACAGGATTTATTTACACAACACCACTCCTGAGACGAGCCTTTGTTCGGCTGCAATGTTGACAAGGCTTGGGAAGCGCTCCCCGCCGGAGTAAAGGTGTATTAAGCATCAACTGAGGATGAATGAAATGCTTTGAGACTCGCTTGATCGAGTTTCCAGCTGCAGCACAATTCCCTTTCAGCCAGGAGCTGTTGGGACAAACTGGGGAAGCTCCTGGCTTTCACAGAGAGCAGTGGCTCACTCGCTGGTTCCGCGAGGACTTTAATCCGGGATATGTGGCGACACCCTGAAAAGAAGCAAATTCCTCTCTGCCCAGCCATTCAGGTTTTTGCTGGGCTGGAGTTGGGATGTATTTCCCAACAGCCTTCACCTCACGGCTGTGTCAGCGCCAGGGAGGGGACAGCGTGGGAGCCGGAAGAAGGCAGGACTGGCTCTTGTGTCAGCAGGGCCGGCCGAGCACACGGCGCGCCCGACGTCATTCCAGGCGCTGCTGATTTACATCTGCTCAGGAGCGCTCCTCGGTTTTCCTTAAAAAGCATTGCTATATGGAGAGCAGTCTACGGCGTAACATAGGTGTAAAAACACGCACGGAAGCTCAGGGGCGGATTTATTGGGTGGAAGTGTCCACAGGGCCCATGAGCTTCGCCTCCCCACTCCTGCGAGTGGGGCAGCGGCTGTGGCACTCACCCTCCTCCCTGAGGGGGTGTAAAAGGCAGAATTCCCGTGTTTCACGTGGTCATCTCGCTAAAGGTTTGGACTGAGAAACAGGACTTATTCTTCAAAAAACGAACAGTGGGAAGCTGGAGAGGTGCTGGTGGCTGTGCCCCAGCATCCCCCATCTGGGAAGCTGCCATGTGATAATTCCTCCCACATGAACAATTCCAAATCATGTCAGAGCCCCTCAAAGCAGTGGCTCTTAATGTAAAGAAAACAAAACAACCCCCCCCAAAAAGCAAGCCCATAGTAACTGGAAGATATTTGGTCCAAAATGTCAAAGAGTGACCAGAGAGTTATGCTCCACACAGTCCTGGGTCAGATTCAAAATGCATTACAAGGCTCATGAACCAGTAAAAATGTCAATGATTGATATCCTAAAAGCAAATGGGGGCAGTAACAAATATTTTATACTAACAAGTTAATTCTAGATCTTCTTCCGGATGAAAATCCATTGCTTTTCCATACCTATTCCTTAATGCATTTATAAAAATAAAAATAGTTCATACCACTTGTTCAGCATTTATTCCCCTCATATCTGCCTGCTTTACTAGGACTTCAGTCTCATTGTGTCCATTTTACAAGCAGGGAAATCAAGCTACAAAGATGCTAAAGGTGATTAAGGGACATTCAGCAGGAAGGCAAAAGCAGTGAAGAGTGAAGTTCCCATATGAGTTGACTGTTCTGTTTTTCCTCTTTGGGTGTACAGAAAATAAGATTACTTCTCATTAAACTCACAAGGTTATATTAAAGAGGTGAACGAGGTTTTTTGGCAAACTTTTAAAGTTTTCTTGGTTGTCTTGAAGGGAAATATATTCCCCACCAGTACTGCTTAAGGGTTAGGTCAATACTCTGCTGACCAATAACATAAATGTGAAATATACCCCTGTTCTTATTAATATTTATGTAAATCGGCTATCATTGAACTGACCTCAGATCTCTGACATAAATGCCTATTTGAAGCACCTGGCAATGGGCTGGGAGCATCCACACCCAAAAGTGCTTTGTCTGGGCTTGCAGCTCTGCCAGCCACACACCTTTTCCTACACGGGCTGCAAGGAACGCAGGAACTGGAAAACATCAGCACAAAACGTGCTTATGTAGAGCAAGGCTACGTTGTATCATTATCTCTTACAACACACGTGCTTCACCTCCCTCACATGACTTAACCTGAGCCCACGGCCCTCTCCTCACTGAATAGAAACCTCTGGAAATCCGTGCATGCTGCAGCTGGTACCCAGCTCTCTAAATACCACACAGCCACTTCTGGAATGGCTTTCTAGTTGTTTCCTATTAAAAAAAAGTAAAATTTAAACCAATCTGAATTTCAATTCGCAGCCATCACAGCTTTTAGGCCTTTGCTTTAGTGTTGTCCTTTTATTCTGAAAATTCACCTTGATCTTATGAACTTGTTTTTAACATATTAAAATACTATGGCTTTTTGTATGTTTCATATGTTCTCAACAGACTGTAAACAGTCCTGTGAGCTGAGCAACACATCTGCCAAAGACACTGCCAGCTGCTCATGGACTTGCTCTAGCACACATGGGAACAGTGTTCCTGAGCCCACTGTAAAAAGTCAAGATCTCAGGTACTGATCCTTATGATTCTGGACTCAATTTTCCATCTCTTTTTCCTTCTGAAACAAGGGAACATATAGATGCCATAGTGTTGGCAGCTGCATACAATTTTTACCACAGAAAATAGGAAAGAACAGTAATTTTGAGGGGTTGAGTATCCTGGTTCTTCTGTGAAGTCCCAAGGGTCTGCTGTGGGTAAGACTGGGACATTCCCACCCTGAGAGGGGACAGGGCTGCCCAGACAGGGAGGAGCAGCTACGTCACTGTGTGATAGCTCAGCTGGGATCAGAGATCAGGTTGTTGTTTATCAATCAGGTCGGACTGAGGAAGAGAAGCAGTTCAGTAGCACCTTCTCTAAAACAGAAGCCTTGAACTCTGCTTGTGCTTCCAGGCACTGTCCTTCCCAGGCCATGCCCTTTCCTCCCTACATTGCCTTGCTCTTTGGCAACCCTGCCTGCTCCCACACCATGACTCCAACACAAATGACTGTCATTCTCAGTGAATGTTTCCATTTGAATTACGTGAGCAGGCACTCTGTAAACTTCCCCACAGGCTCCACCACACTAATCCCTGGGAAGGAGCAACCTGCAGGACCTACTTTCACTGCTGAATGATTTCTCTGTTTGTTGCTCCTCCTGTCAGAGCCATTACTTGAATTCAGACAGGTGTCCTTACATCTGTGACCCACCAGCCACTGCTGACATTCAGGAACAGGAACTGGCTGTTGGTGTCCAAGCCCAAGCCCAACGGCACAGAGCAGGAAAGCTTGATTGCTCCCTGGAAATCCCTGAGCTCTGTGCTGCTTTTCACTGGGCAGTTCTGGTCTCATGCAGACTCGCTTCCTCCCCTTCTCCTGTTGCAAGTACTGCTTTATCCCAGGTGGCCAGGAGCCTACTGTGCCAACAGCTGCTAAGACAGAGCAAGGTGTCAACTTTGACAGGATGCCAGACTGTTTATTAATTAAAAATTTAAGCACTCTGTATCTGTCCTGAGACCCTAATCAAAACTGAGGTATTTTACCAAGGGCTCTGAATGGTTAAATCCAGTTATTCTGAGGCTTTCAGTCACAACTGGCAACCACAAATAAATCCATTTTGCTGACACTACTGTCTGTTTATTGAAATACCCAAAGACCACAAAACTAACTTCAGTTCTCCACAGTGAAACCCCACCTCAGTAATATGGGAACAAATGCACGCTTCCAGCAGGATCTTTCCTCCTAAACACAATAAATATATTTTCAAAGGCGTTCACCTGCCTCCCCAGCACTCAGCATCAATATGCTTCTATTTGTATGGTACATTTTTCCTGCTGCCAGCTCCCAATGCCAAGCAGAGCCGTCTGCTTCCCATATGCCACCTGTCCTCCAGTGCCTCCTCTCCTGCTTACCTTCCCTCTCTGGGCTCCCACTGTGGATCAACTGCTACTCTGCCAGCCTTCTTGGTGTGTAGAGGATTTTTCCGACTGCAAGCTTCTCAGGATGGGAACTCTGCCCAATTCTCTATTTCCTGGAGCACCAGCTAAGCTGTGGTATAGAAATAATGAACATAGAGACATTACTGATGTGACATTTAGATTTGTAACATCCCAAACATTCTCCTAGAGGAAGGTGTCCCTGCCCAGGGCAAGGGGGTTGGGACAAGATGATCTTTAAGTTCCCTTCCAATCCCAGCCCTTCCACAACTCTAAAAAGCATGGGAAGCAAGGCCTCAGGGTTCTTTTCAGACTCATCTCTAGACAATGTAGTTAACTTCCACTTGCTCAGGGTTTTGATCAAAAATTTAAAAATACATGCAAGTGTGTGAATAAAAACTTATAAAGTTCATTACTTATTTGAAGATGTATTTCTGAGCACTTGCAGTGAGCACTGAAATCCTCTATAAAGCCAGCTGGGAATAGGAAGCAAAACAGTGAGAAACTTAGTATAACTACTGAGTGAAGAGGTCATTCCATCCACTTTAGAGACAATCGTATCACATCTTTCATTCAGATATTGCTGCACCTAAACATTCAGGGTTTGAATTGCTCAGGCAGCATTCTTAGGAACATGGAAAATGTTTTTAGTGGTTCCTCCCTCACTTCTGCAGCCTTTCTGTGTGTTTACAGCACTGCTGTCCTGCCCCAGAGGTAACCCAACAGGTCTTGCAAAGCCTTCTAACTTTGCCCCACCTCCATCATTCACAATCTTGTCTTTCTAACCTACTCATTTTCCCCTATTCCACAAACTATTAGTTTCAAAGAAATTCAGAGATTAATTAAAATGATTGGTGGGATGAGTAGGTGAGGGGGACAGGCTAAAGGGCTTGACAAGAAGAAAGATGAAAAGGACTAAGTGCGTATGGCTTGGTTATGCGATGACTAATGGAGGGTGGAGGAGATGGACACGATATTCATTTACAAGTGCCTGTGGTTCCCGGGAGCATTTTTCATGTGCAAAATGAAGACTCTCAAGACTGGCTGGGTTTTTTTAGAGTTTTGGTTCCAGAGTCCTCCACATCAAGTTATGAGTCCCACTCTTCCCAGAGCCTATGCATTCCCACCTTGCCCTTGTGTCCCCAAATGTGGTGATTTATGTTTATTCCAGACTCAGTTCCTGGATCTCCACCTGGCTGCAGGAGTCCTACAGGGAGCAAAGAGCAGGAGGAGAGGCCACGGAAGCTGGGGGTGGATGAGGTGGCAGTTCTGCCACACCTGTGCTGTGCTGCAGACTTGGACCCACTTGAACCGACGACACAAACACACCCTGAGGAACTGGGAAGGAACAAGGACCAGCAGAACCTGGGAATTATTTTACTTCCACTTGGCCTAAGGAAACTCTGTTCCTTGCACCCTCTCATTCCCACCTTCTTTTACTATGCTTTGGTGGAGTAAATAAGAGAAAAATACTTGTTCCTTCAGACTCTTCAAATTCTTGTCTCCCCCAGTTGGAGAAATCTGCTCTACAGTAATTCGTTAGGCAAGCAGAAAGTAGTGTGAGAAGATTCAGTAATTCCCAGTTTTATTCACTTTAAGAGGTAAAGAAGGATATCACATTTTGAAAGCATTAAGTGGTTTTTTTTTAAAAAGGCAAGCAATCTATATAATAGTTTTCTATATAATAAAAATTATATGGAAACGTCTCTAAGGAGAAAAAACAAAATAGTCAAACGTATCTAAAGAAAATTATATGTTTTAATATTTAATATACATGTAGTATACATATCTCTAATATAAGAAAAACTATATGGAAATTTTTTTTTTCTGTGAGCACTGTTTCCACTATAAAAAAATCAGAACCTGATATCTATCCTTTTTTCTTTCCTTTTTTTTTTTTTCCTCAAATGATTTTGAAATAAGCCAAAAGCATTTGCGATACAGGAGTGAAACAAAAAAACAAACCCATTTATTCCTGGATACCAAATGTAATTTAGACGGATGTGGTGTGTGTAAGAAATTTTAATTTGTCCCTGAAAAGCCATTTAATTATTCAGATTATCTGATTGCCTCACTCAGGCTTCTATTGATTGATTAGAGAAGTTTATAAATCAAAATCTGCATTACTGCTGCCCAACGCATCGGCCTCTCAGAAATACAGGGCAGGGATTGGCAATTCCTACCCACAAGTTTGTTTATTGAGCCATGTAAATGGCTATGGTTTGTACCTGGGTCAGGAAGTGTTCCTTCATCCTGCTAAAGGAATATTTTCTTAAGGACGTCAGAAAAGGCAGAATAAAAGCCCTGAATTAATAGGTATTTAATAAATCAGGGCATAGCCACCAGGATTCCCAGCTCTTGGCTAATGGCCACAAAGGATCACTATCCATGGGTCCCACTTCTGGATCTGCTCCACTCTGAAGGTCTCAGGTGCTGAACTTGGGACTGAAATCTCAGCCAAGTGCTCCCTAAGATCCCATATTAGGCAGAAAATCCCCTGGGAGCAGCCAAGAGCTCTTGTCTTTGATTTCAGAGCTCTCCTGCTCCCCACAACCTTCATGAGCACCTTGACTCTGTTGCAGCCTAGACCAAATAACCTCCAGTGAGCAGCAATTAATGTAATGAGTGTCCCCCACAGCTACAGGGCCTCAGCTCCAACACATCTCCAGCAAACTGGAATGTCTACTCCTGAAACTCCACCTCTGCAGGAGGAAGGAAGTACAGAACTGAAATGGGTGGAGGGGAAAAAAATTAAATTAAATTAATCCCTCCAGCCTGATCTAACCCTCACTGAAGTTAATCAAAACCTTGCATTGATATCAGTGGGCTCTAAAGGCAGTTTTTCAGGTTATACAAATCTGTAATAAGTAGATTGGTTTAAAGTACACTGAGCATGTTCCTCGTAGTCTGAACTTTGCTTTCTAGGACAAAAGAAACATGCAGAAGAAACCCCGAAAGATAATACAAAACAACAAAACTCTTAACCAATTAAATACATAAAGTTAATCAGAATAAATTTTATTAGTAGTATTTGTCTATACAGCAAATTAATTGCATGGCTTCCTATGTAGCATAAACCACAAACAAGCCTCCATTTTTAGCTTTATTTGGAAATATTTAAAATACTTTATTTCAAAATAAAAACCTCCACGCAATAAACGACTTAGAATTCAAGTCTTGTATTTCTCCGGAATTTCTTCCTTGCCCTTTATAAACATAAAAACTGCGGGGTGACACAGAGAACATCTATGGGCTATCTCCAGGAGTTGTAACACATCAAGGAGCGCCACATCAGGTCCTACGAGATACCCATCTCTGACAGGAGCCGGGAATGGATCCCTAGGGAGGCACTCGAAACCAGGGATGCCCCCCAAGGCATAAGTCATTTGCAGCTCTGGGATTTCCAGAGCAAGTGTAGATGTTCTGTGATTCACAGACCTTAAGTGATTTCTCTTCTGTGAATTCATCCAATCACACTAAAATCCCTCAGTCCACCCTTTGCCAGGGAGTTCCAGCGCTGAACTGCAGTTCTGTGAAGACATTCATCTCGTTTATTCCAAACCTGCCAGTTTCATTTGATGCCTCTTGGCTCTGGTGCCAGAAGAGTCAGTCACCGGTCTCTATTTATCTTGTATGTAAAGATTAAAAAGGAATTAAACAACTGCTCTGAGCGCTCACTGCACTAATGAATTTCAGAGATCTTCTCATGCCCGCACACTAACTTAGTGCTGTTCGGCTGAACTGTTTATGCAGCTGAAGTGTGAGTTACCTGCAACCCAGAGAGATGCTGCCTCTGTGAAGGCTGTGCGGACTGCGGACACCAGCAGCACACAGTGAGCCCCCAAGTCCAGCCCAAACTCTGTATTTTGTGCCACAAACTGTTAACACAAACGCTGCATGCATCATTTCCATCATTCCCGTTAACACCAGTGCCCACCGTGTGGCCAAAGGAAGGCAGGTGGGAACACAAGGGAAAACGCAGAAGAAAAAAAACCCAACAACTTCAAAGAGGGGAGCTGGACCTTCACTTTTCTTTCACAGCTGCTGATGTTTCTGTTTGCTTCATTGCTCCTTCCTATATGGTAACTGGTAATTATGTCATTATATCCAGGAAAAAATAGCACTGGAGAATTCGAAAGTGTGTTTTCAAAACTGGACCTAAGTTTGTCAGCTTCACATATCATAAGAGGGATTGAACCTGACAGACCAATTCCTGCACTGACAAAAAGTAGAACAGCAGGTAACAGCTTCGTGTTGGAAGCACACGGAACACTTGTTGCACTGCTGGCAGTACAGCCCTGCAGTCCCTGTGCCACCCTGTATTGTCATCGTCTGTCCTCAAATACCTGATGCACTTTATTCCAGAGGTAGCTGCCTGTCAGCATTTCCAAACCCCCACCACCTCGAGAGAAGGGTGTGTGCGGGGCAAGGTAAGAAAAACGAATTCCTTTTACCAGAGAACTGGAACGCCGCTCGCACAGAGCAGCTCCAGCGAACCAGACAGCTCCCATCTGTTGCTCCGAGGGGAACATGCCAGCGCAGACTTTTCTCCTCCACCACGATCCTTCGGCTCCAACCCCTTATTTTCCCTCCCGACTAACCTGCACTTTCACAGCAATACTAGGGCAGTGTCTAAAATTAGGCCGTCGCTGTCCCCTCCCCTTGGAGAACGAGTTCAGAGAAACCCATCCGCAACCCGGCTTTTTCCTGTCGGGTTTTATTTCCCCTCTGTATTCTCCTGGTTATTCCTGAGGCCGGGAATTGACGTCCCGGGACTCTGTAAAGGCAGAGCCGTGCCGGGGTACGCAGGTGCGGGGGCGTACGCGAACACCCGCGGCCGAAACCCGCGGCTCCCGCAGGGCTGGGCGGGCGAGCGGGGACTCCAGAGGCCCCGCGGGGCTCAGCCCGGGGCGGGGAGCGC
>VZTN01022748.1:1940248-1955553 GCA_013400515.1 Erpornis zantholeuca | reverse complement strand
AAACACTGTGTACCAGGAGTTGGGTTTTTTTCTTTTCTTAGTCTCAGACTAAACTTTTCCTAAGAGTTACACAGCTCCAGCTCTCTCAAAGGGATGGTCTCACACTGGTCCAAATGTGCACATCTGTCTTTTTGCACAACCCAGGGCCTCACTGAATGACCTCAGGTAGCTTTAGCTGGTGTTTGATGAAGGTACCAAGGAAGCAGTTCAGGTTTCTGTGCCAGTTTGTGGACTGCAGTAGCAAAACACTTGGACACTACTGCAGCAGGCAAACACTGTCAGATGCACCTCCTGCCCTTAGAGAGCTCAGCTTTGATGTGTATAAGCATTTTTTCTACCTTGGTGTCAGTCCGGGAAGCCACCTTCTCCCTTCTCCTTTTCCACTCCCTCCTTTGTGCTGGTAGTGCTTTTGGGAATATTTTGACCTGCATTGCTCCCCTTATTCTATTACCCACAGAGCTCTACAAACCCCTGAAATGACAGGGAGCAATAGCGGAGGTAGAACATAAATGCAGGTAGAAGTAGTGAGGATGTGGCATCTCCTGAAAGAAACGCTCACAGCAATACCCAGATTGCCACAGATCAAGCCAGAACTCCTAAATTCATTCTTCCCAATGGAACTTACAGTACAAAAATGCCCAGACAGATTTTGCACCAGTTTTACTAACTTAATTTGAATTCACACTTTTGGTTAAACAAGCTCAGCTTCCCATATGGACAAACCTATAAAACATAGTTTGACTTTCCCAGGGAACATTTTTCATGCAGCCATTAACTTGAACGAGAACTGTGAGACATTACTATACCTGCTTATGAAACTGTTTTTGTTAGATGACTAACTTTATGCATATATGTTTAAAATTATTTAAGAGGGCAGTGAGGTTATTATTCCAGGTCTTATAAATGGAATTTCTTGCACATGTTCCTGATATTGGCTTCCATGTCTGTTTTGAATTTGCTTACAAAGTACACCACCACACCCACAATTAATTTCAAGCTATTTCCTTGGCCCCCTCTGTTTGCTGCATTATCATCTTTACGTGCAGAAACTGCTTCTGTGTTTTTCACTGCACAGGAAATGCCAGGCTGGCAACACGAGAAAAGCTTGAATTTTAACTAAAAGTTAATGGTTGTTTCTGGGGCTTGAATGTGGCAACCATGAAAAGCTGTCACATTTAGGATCTCCAACACCTATTTGCTACTGGCTAAGCCAGTTACAGTTGCAATCAAACTCTAAAGGTAACAATGACAACATGGGAACAAAGGTAACAAGGCAATGAGCTCGGGGAAGGAAAGATCTTGTGAAGTTACTTTTTTTTTCTGTTACAAACAACCCAATTCTCAAACCTGTTGCAAATTAGCAACACCAGCAGCTCAGTACCACCTGATTTGCTGTAGCCTTTCTAGTGGTGCTCTCTCCTGGAATTTAGTTCTACGTGTTTTGACACTTGCACAGCCCAATCTAAGAAAGAAAAGCTCCCATTATCCCCTTTTTAACACACTGCCCATCCCAGCACAGGAGCACAGTCCCATCAATCCAGGAAAGCACTGCCAACCATCTCACCCCTTCCTGCCTCTCCAGGAGGGTCTCACTTCTCTGCTGGCAGTCGTGATCTAAGGAAATTAAGAAGAAATAGAACTCCTTGTCTTTACAACTGAACAGAAACAGGAACAAGCAAGACCTCACCATTAACATACAAAAATAAACCCAAATTCCTCCGTGTTTCTGGGGTTCAGCTGATACCACACCAGCCAAGAGCACAGTCAGTAATGAATTTGAGTTCTAATTCCAGCTACAGCTTTACATGAGGAGCTCCTTCACAGTCCCACACACAGTTTTCCATAACTGCTGATTGAGATCCGCAGTGTGGAAATACCGAGCTTAATCCTCCTTTTTCCAGGCAGTCCAGGTCTTGGCTTAAAAAACAAAGCTGAAAAGCCACAAAGCAAACAACTATGTCTTGGTCTAAATCCTCCCTCTGGTTTGGATCTTCAAAATGATACTGACTTCACAGAGATCTATTCTCTGATTTAAATGACTCCACGAGTCTATGAGTTCAAAAAGAGAAGTTTTATAAGTGGAGGTTGAAAACCAACAGAAACTCTCCATGTAGTAAAAATGATCACTTTTGCCTTAGAAGTAAAAATGATCATTAAATGATGATGCTCCAAAAATCTATTAAAGTCTCTTCGAACTCATGAGAAGAGTCAGAATAAAAGCAGAGCTCTCAATTACTGAGAATTTTTAATGGCTTTTTATTTCTTTTCATCAGTATGTTCATAGTCCAAAGCCTGTCCCATACGAACAACGATATATTAAAATGTATTTTGATTCATTTATCAAAATAGATTAAACTATGTTTAAACATTGCTGGTCCTAGATCTAAAACTGGAGTATTAAGATTCACCACATTACAAAAAACCTAAGATTCTTCAAGTCCATTTGCCTAATATATGCTTGCCATGCCTAACACTACAAGCCTCATCCTAATCTGGAATTTAACTATTATTTGATGCTTTATGCTCTAAGATTCCTTCTTTAAGTCTGAAGCTTTAATTTAAGCCAGCTGTTCCACAATAACTCAACATGTGTGGGATTTTCCCACTAGATGAAAATGATAAGTAGGATTTTTTTTTTATTTTTAAAGATACATTATGCCCATTGAGAGATGGCTCCTTTTAAATAAAGGCAAAGAAATTGTCACAGTTGTTTCAGCCATGTAATGTGAAAATGATCCTGTGCAACACAGCTGGGTTTGTTACTGGTATTGCCTTGGCCACATTATTGGTTAATGTACAAAGTTATGTTGGCTTTTTTAGCTTTCCAATTTTACTGACCTGTGCACTTTGTTTCATGCTGATAATTAATTCAACAATATAATATTCTAAATCATTATTTTTTTATTCAAATTAATTTTCTTCTGAACAGCATATACTGAAGACTATTTGTGCTCACAAGGGAGGGTGTAGAAGTGCACATCTGTACTATAAAATGCTACTGGTGTATTATTAAAATACAGATAATTTCAGCACTGAAATATATTGTTTTTCAATACACTTTTGATCACAAGAAAATGGCAAATGACCTCTAGGAAAAAAAAAGCACTGTCATGGCAGAGGCAATGGCAGGTGAAGGGTTAACATCAACACAGGATTTGAGAGTACCGGAATGTTTTCCTGCAAACTCCTTCTATGGTGTGATCCAGGGGAAGGTCCAACTCAAGTGCTGGATGTTCATACAGGATTTCCTATGACTAATGCTGTCAGCATTCAAGACTTTTGATTTAAAATGTGGGCGTTATACACAGATAGGAAATTTACCATTTACAATTTCTTATTTGAAAATGAATGGAAATTACTCTGATTTTCAGATTCCTTTGCTGAACGTGGAATGATAGCATAAAATAAGGAAGTCACTAAGTGGCATATGCTGGGATTGCCTGCCAAGGTTTTACACAAGTCTTTTATATTTGGATGGGATTCACAGGAAGCTTGTACAGGAAGGCCTTTTCCTTCCTTATTTTTCAAAAGCCTTGCTGGATGGAAATTATGCCAGTGAGTAAAAGAGGGGAAGGGGGAATAAACCACCATCCTGGTGGTTTTGGTGTCAATTCAAGCAAAACTGGAAGTCACATCTAGATGGCATTGATGCAACCTGTTGTACAATAAACTAACAAAACCAAGCCTAGGGACCACAAAAAACGTTTTTTAATTCAAATATTCAAAAACAAAGAAAAATATTCAGAAACCAAACCAAGCTGGAAAATACAAACTTGAGATGTGGTCTGTTACAATTAAGATAAACCTGCCGTGACCATGTACATTCTCCAGTAGGTTTGCTCTGAATTCTATTGCAAGCTCTGGCTGCTTCAGATAACGTTTAAATAGAGATATTTTATTGAATTAAACATGAAGTCCCTAATAGCACTTGAGCTGTCATTACAATATCCCTTCTATTCACTTCTTAATGTCACATTTATCCCATTTTCATGATGTAATATTAACTTTTAATTGAAACTGAGATTTCCCTATGTCTTGTGACACAAGGGAAAAAGAAGGTTGATTCCAGCTATTAAAAATCACTATTCTTTCCTTAATCTGGGTCTTCTAAAATCCCTGTGGGCATATTAGTGTTCTATTATTGAGCCAAGGATTTTGCTTCACTGGGAACTATATGATATAAAAATACATTTACAGGTAGATTACAATGGGTCTAGATGCCTGTTCAGCATCTACCACATCTCCTGACAGGAGTCCCCCAAGCCTCAGAGAGCTCAATTTAAACCTCAGAGCCTTGCAAACCCAGAACTCCTATTTAGGCAAGGAGAGGAAAAAAAACCCAACCAAAATATAAAATGTAAAAAAAAAAAAAAAAAAAGCACAAACAAAAAAACTTAAAACTTTCTCAAACTTGAATGCTTCAAGTGCACAGTAAAGGAAACTGAATTTACAAATGTTTGGGTTGAGGTTAGAGGGACAATGTGGAAGAGACTCAAAAAGGCATAAGGTAGCAATGTTCAAAGGATGAAGAGGAAAGTAGTGCAGGGACAGTGGAAGACATCAAAAGCATTAGGAAGGATGCCTGAAGAGGTGCAGCTCTTGTAAATACTGTTGGTGGAGTTCTCTCCAGCTGGACATCAGAACCAAACATTCAAGTTATGGAAGCTATTATTTATTAAATAAAAAGGATGCTGAAATAATGAGTCAAACTTGTGCTTTGTCCACAGAGCAGCTGTGGCACAGGTACCAACCCTGTGTGCTGTGAGAAAAGGCATTGCTAGGGAAAAGAAAATCCATGCTGCTGTGTTTGGATTACTCCTGTGACAAAACTATCTTTTTTTTTTTTTCAAAAAGCCTCTTTATGCAGCAAATAATTCTCTGCTCCCAGTTCAGAATAGAGGAGCAAGGAATAAAAGACTTAGTTCCAGGCATGGGAATAGAGAAGTCTGAAATGAAAGCTCCAGCTCAGATGGGACTGCACATGATCTGCACAGCGATGGAAACTGAGGGGGCAGCCAGGTCATGCCTTTCCCCTGCTGCATGAATCACTCTTTGAATGGAAATCTGAGTAGGAAGACATAATGGCTTGGGAACAAAGAGAGCTGCTGGAATATCACAGGTGCAGCCCAACACAGAAGGGTGTTTTGGGACATGCCAAGGAAAGCAAACACCATGAATCTGGAGTTGTCAGGACTTTGTGATTTAGGGAGCTCTCCAAATCAACAAGGGTGTTTCTCACCAAGTCAAACAGACAGCAGGATAGCTGAGGTCCTGAGCCAGTGCTCCAATTATTCAGGTCCTCAATGCTAGAACTTCACTGAGAAAAAGACAGGAGTTGCTAATGTCCTAGTGATGTTTCTGGGAGTCAAACTTGCACTCCTCTGAGGCACCTCTCTGGAGTTGGATGTGTAATCATATCCTTTGCTGAACTGGAACTGAGGTGAGGTGCAGGAATCCAGACTCTGACATAGAAGAAGACACTTTCTAGGGGCACCAAAATAGTCAGTTAAAGGCAGAGGATTCAAACAGAAGACAGGGGAAGCTGCCAGAACTGGGAAGAGGAGATAACATGAAAGAATCAACTCTATATGCCTCAGAAAACCCTCAAAATGAGAAATACTCTGAGACTGAGCAAAAGATACCAAATTACAGAACTGAGAACAGACTAAAACACTTATAAAAAGAAACAACTACATGCCTGTAATTTTCTGCTACAGCAGGAAAGTTAAACTTCATTTTGATGTGCAACAAACATAAACTGAATGCAACTAAAAATCCAAGCTGATTTTAACCACTTGATCAGGTTGGAGTACCACTAAATGATAATAAAGACAAACAGAAGAAATAAATAAACAAGCAATTGCTTCCATGTATTTTTTCAGAAGAAGGAAGGAAAATAATACCATTTTTTTTAAAAATGTTGTTACAAGCAAGCCCCTTGAGTAATTTCAATTGTCTAAAAACTAGGAAAGTGCTATAGGTGGAGAGATTTAGATAGAACAGTGAAGATGTACAGGTGATAAATTTTTATAATCACTAATAACAGAATTCTCCTTGGTACTGGTGTAAATTGAGAATAGTTTTCACTATGCACTCTACCTCTACAAAACAAACTTGGCCAAAGGCTTCTGAGGGAGATGCAGGGACAGCAGCAGCAGAGCCTTCTGGGAGGAATGCTGGGTACTGGGGGTGTGAGGAGGATCCTCCCGGTCTACAACAGTTACAGAACTTCTATAAAGCATTTTCTTCTGTAAGATTTCACTGGCAAAGTGCATGTTCCTGACTGAAAACCACAAGGGCTTGTTTGGTTTACACTGCAAAAAAGTCTGCCCATTTTGGAGAAAAACCCTGTCCCTCTCTCCATTTGGTTTTGCTGATCCTTGAAGCTGCCTCAACATTTAGTAACTCAATACTTCTACATCATTTATCCTAATGTTTTATCCTAATGACTGGGGGGCTTGTGTTTTGCCATAGCTGTTTTCTGTTAGCCTTGCTATGAAATGACACACTTAAAGCTCTAAAATTGTAAAATAAAATTATGACACTGATACAGCTTTCAGACAATGAATTGGGAAGTGGTAACTCCTCGTTAGTAAAATCAGGATTAGTGCCCAGGTTTAGTCAATAGATTGACAAGTAAATTAGTTCTTAAATTTAAATTAAGCTTGTGGCAGTAAATATGTTTGCAGAATAAATATGTATAGAAACAAGTAACCAGAAATACTCCTCAGTTAGATGCAAAAGCTGTAATGTTTTTTTAAACTTAGCATTATGAAAGTTGCAGTAGCTAAATACATCATTCATCATATCACAACTAACATTTTTTCTGTTTCTTTTGAAACAACTTTTATTTTATTTATTATGTTCGGAAACATTTCTTTTCTTTACCTCTGGGAAGCTAAACGAGCAATGTTTTTTCCTCCAACCTCCACCATGTAGCTTTTTAGAAAACAACCTGGCAAGTAATTCCATGAAGAATTTTGGAAGAATACTGAAATCTAATTATTCAAAACCTGAACAGCAAAAAAAAAAGGTTCCTAAGTAGTCTGGTCACTCTTCTTAAACTCACTTACAAATGCATGATAAACCGGAAAACAACCCTAATCCTCACTTTGGCTGAGTTACTGATGTTAAACTCATTCCTACAGCTGGATGCAGCCAGCCTGCTCTGTCTGCATTTACAGTACCACCAGTGGCACTTTGCAGATGTGCAGTGTCCACTCACAGTTACCCTGGCTTGGGAACTTCATAAAAGTACTTGTTAATCTTTGGGAAAAAGAACAGTTTGCATTGCACAGGTGCAGTGCTTAACGTGACCTTCATTTGTTTATACCTGAGGAAACAGCCCTACAGGGCTGAGATAAGACTGTGGCATGTTTTGGAAATAGAATAAAATACCTGGGGTATTATACCAGCTGTTGCATTATTGATATTTTGAAAGCATCTGTGAACAGTGGGTAAATCTAGGAAGCTATGCCTTCTGCAGGTACCTCTTTTAAGCACCATGGCTGGTACAGGCCCCATAGGGGTGGCTCTGTGCTGCCAACAAGTGCAGGACAATGGGACNATGGGATGGGATGGGATGGGATGGCATGGGATGGGATAGGACAGGACAGGATGGGATCGCAGCCATGAGTCTGGCACAGAACACGAGACTGCCCAGATCAGCTTTCCTGGCCCTCAGCAGGCCCTGCTCAGGCCCTGATGCTTGCTCTGTGTGTGCCACTGGGGATGGCACTTCCCTAGGGAGCATCTCCCATCTAAATACCAGCCAGGAAGGCCCCGAGCCTGCTCTCCACAGAAACATGACTGACACAAACTCATCACTCAGCACCAAAGCTCCCCTTTGGACTTCCCTCATTTACTGCAGTTCATCTTTAGGCAAAACCAAGCGCTGTACTTTTCCCCTTGCAGATGTCCTGACTGCTCAGCTCTCCCAATGTTATAACAAGAGAAGCTCACTGTAATCATCACTGTGAACACTTCTAGCACTGCTGCTCCTCAATCCAGCTCTACCTAAATATAGTTCCACCTCAACCAACTCGACCACACTTTGATTTCTGGTTATCCGAAACAAAGCTCTATTCATGAGCCATGTTTATTAAGGAAAATGCCTTGATTACCCAGAGATATTCCTGCATCCCTCACGATGTTTAGATGATGATGTTGGCTGTATTATTTCATACAGGCTAGTTATTCCACAGCGAGTGAAGTTCCCAACCACCAGCTCGGCAAGAGCCTCGGTGGAGGAATGGTGACCTCTGCAGGTGCCTCACTCCCACAGCCACATCCCTTCACAGGCTCCTTTCACAACACTCAAGGTGTACTTTGGGTTGCTTTCATCTTCGAGAAATTAAAATAGAGAAAATTAAATGTATATTTGATGATGACATGGCAACATAAAATCAGCTAGAGAACACGGGCATGTGTTAATTTAAGAAATAAATGTTCATCGCTGAGAAGTCAGAAAACAATACTTCAAAGGACAAAATCTTCAAAGCACTCTATAACTTCAAAGCACTGCACCAACAGTAATAAACACTTAGGACATGTCTGTGAGGTAGAAAAAAAAAATTTCCTTTTTTAATGCTTGTGTAAACAGGGAACAGGGATTAAGGGATTTGCCCAAGGACATGAGTTAGGAGCAAAACTGAGATTGCATGTCAGAAATAACTGACTCAAGTGTCCCAGCTACAGCCAGATTTAAACAGTTCCCTGCATTGACACTTATCCAGCAGAGGCTAAAATTGATATCTTTCCTATCAAGGGCATCACTTGCCCTTTGAATCTATAAATTTAGTAAAGTCCACAATTTATTTTTTTAATAACTTAATAAATAGCCTTTTAAAATAACCTAATAATCCAGTCTTTGGACACATGGAGCTAAAGAAGCCAGCAGAAATAAACGTGCTCTGTGAAGTACCTTATGCCCCTCTGACAACAAATAAATATAAAAGATATCAAAGAAACCCCAAAGATTTGCCTCTTCTTCTCTCCAGCTTACTTATTTTCTTAGATCTCTAGTAATATTAATTACTGCCATTTTTATTTTTAATGCAGTTTCCTGCTGATCCAACACATCTGTGGTCTCATGCACTTAATTAAAACAGAAGAGGTGTTGAGCCTTAATATTTTCCCCTTCTCTAAAACATTTACATGTCAAATAAAGTGAGCTAATAAGTGAAAAAGATATAAACAAAAAAGCACACTTGAAATAGCCAATTCTAAATCTCTTTGTGAAGTCATTGTTGGAACAAAGGCTTAATTCTAAAAGTAGTTAAAATAATAATTAAAAAATAAGGGGTTTTAAAACATAATTTCTAAAAACAAATCTATACAACAAGCTTCCAAAATTTTCTTGCCAAATGTGATTCGTGTTTTAAGACAGAATTTCCTCATAAGTCACATATTTATAATGAGGAACTTATTTTTTTTTAAATGCATAATTATATTTTGACAACTGTGACTTGCATCTCATCACACGTCATTTGCTTCTTATTACTTTCCAAAATAAAGTGAAGTGGCTCTGAAAGAGATGCTGCCTGCAAATATTGTTCAAATGTTCCTCCTCAAGGCCAAGGAGGAGAACTGCACCCTTCCATCTCTACTAGGACCTGCTTACTAGGGAAATTCCTGTATTCACAACACTGGGAAATTACTGTGGAATTACTAACGGAATCTTACAGAATATCACCATTCCTTTTTTTTTAATTTTTCAGGAGTTCTAAAAATTCCTGTGCCATCTATAATAACAACTCTGCTCGGCACTCACGTAACATTTTCCACTGCCACAACTCACAACTTTCCTGTGAAGGTGACCGAGGATTGTTATCTCTATTTGCAATGACAACATAAAGATCACATTTCCCCAAACTAAGTAAGAACCGATTTACTCAAGACACAGATAGGTCTTCGGGGCTTTGATAAGGCAGATCTGAAGACTAAATAATTTGCAGCTCACAGACTGAGTCAGTGGCACATTTGGGAACACCATTCAATGCTCCTGACTCCCTACATTAAACCATGGTTTTCCATGCTATGAGTTAACAATCATTAACCACATGACAAAGGTTTTGCTGTTCTTGGTGTAGTGCCCTTCTTTGCATTTCAGAGGAATTACTGGGCTCTTAAATTGGCTGTCAAATTCGCTGACTTGGTAACTGGCTGGCTTTCAAAATATATATTAAAAGTCTTGCCTTTCCTATTTCATCAATAAAACTTCTTTTTTTAATAAAAGAAATTTTGCGATCTTACTTATAAAGTTAAAGTCGACGGCAAAAAATTAAAAATCTTATCAGTCACCTTGTACACACAATTAAAGAAAATACATACAAAGGGAGCAGAACCCAGCAAAAAAGGCACTGAACTAAGAAACTGATGGCAAAATTTCCCACTTGCTTAAATAAGGTCAAATTTTCACCTTTTCAGCTCATTTTACCTCCAGCTTTTCCCAAACTCTGTAATCTCAATTTCTCTCTCAATTGGTTTCAAAATGTGTGGATAATTATTATTTTATTTCCTTCTCTTCCACAGAGAATTTAAACACCAATAAGTGAAATTAATTACAGCTAGATCCCAAGGTCCTACATCCATATGGAAGACTACACATATTCAAAGCTTTAATTATACTTTAAGTATTGCACACTGAATCACACACCTTGATCCACCTCATGTAAAAGAATTAACTTGCAGACAGACTCTGGAACGACAAGCTAAGTGGCCTTCAATACACCCCTGACTGGAGTTGTAGCTCATGTTGGAAAGGCTGGATCACTTTTTATAACCAGCTGCTTATACAGTTTATTTTTATCTAGGTCTTTATGCTTTTATTTCATTGCATTATAGGGTTTTCACCTGCATAGCTGGCAGTGTGCGCTCTTTCATTTCAGATCCTACAAGGTGTGTGATCATGGCAACAGTAACTATGCTGTGAATTTTCTTTTGTCATGTTTCATTGACTGGTCATTTAGAAACCAGCTTGGCCAAAGGAACAGAGAAACTCGACTAACAACTATCTTCTATTCAAATATCAGATTCACAAAAGCATTTTTTTAATCCCTAATTATGCATTAAAAATCTGGAAGAAGCCTTCCAAGTGAAATATCTTTACATATCACAGACTTTTGTTTTGTTATTAAGCTGTACTTGTTGCTAAGGAAGAACAGAGAAGATCAAAGGACTTCTAACAACTGGAAACTCAAAGGTGAGGGAGTTTTCATTTCTTTAAAGATTTATCACTGATCTACAACAGTTGTCGGTTCATAGCTCTATGAAAAGACTGAAATTATATGAGCCTTCTTTGCTATTTCCTATTTACCTTCAAACAATACCTCAAGTCACTTTTTGATTAGCAACATGAACATGCATTCAAGCAGCCTGTTTACAAATCCGTATGCAATTGAACTCCTAAGGATTAAAAAAGAAGAGCTCGTACAAGGCATAAATGACCCAGAGCAGCTCCTGCACTGGCTGATAGAAAATGGTATTTTTACCCCAGAAAAAAAGCTGGTCCTGAGTTTCTACAGGACACGAACAGAAAAGAACTCTCGGGTTTTAGACATACTCATTTCTCAAGGTGAACGAGCCTGCAGGCTCTTTTTTTATCCATGTTTAAAGCAAGTGGAGCCAAAACTTTACAGCAAGATAAGAAAATATGTTGGTGAAGTAAATGAAAGCATTGGAGATGCCAGAAGACAATTGATTGGGTATTTACTTGAAAAAGATAAGGTTTGGGTTGAAAATAGCAGTGAACAGCACCAGGGGGAAAAAGACAGACCTGGGGAACAAAAGCACAAAGGGGCTGTTAAGAAGAAAGGAAAAGTAACTCCACTTTCAAGGGCAACAAAGCCTAGAAAAGCTGCTCTTGATATCTTTGCTGCAGTTGCTAAAGGCTCCCTTCCTGAGTTAGAGAAAACACTGAAGGATAATGATCTCAATGTGCTAAACCCTTCCAGTGAAACACTCCTGCATGTTGCAGCTGCTCATGGCCATCTATCCATCATGGAATATTTGCTCAGCAAAGGTGCAAGGACAGGTGTGAAGGACAGGAAAGGGAGAACAGCCCTGCACAGGGCTGCTGAGAAAGGCCATGGAGGTGCAGTAAAGGTGCTTCTCCAAGGTGGTGCTTTCATGAACACTCTGGACAGGGAAGGCAAGACACCACTTCACCGGGCTGCAGAGAATAACCACAGTTGCATACTGAAGATGCTCCTGAAAGAAGAGGCAAGGAGCTGCAGGAACCAGCACAACTTTTTGCACATGGCAGCTCTTAGAGATGAGAGCAGCCTGGCCAAAATGCTTCTAGAGGCTGGTGCCTCCACTGAAGGAAAGGATGAGAGAGGACAGAGTGCTCTTGGTTATGCTGTTTCTCAGGGATCTGAAAACACTGCAAAAGTACTTCTGGAAGCTGGAGCCACTGTTGATTCCAACACTGTTGAAAGAGCCTTCAACAGTGACCACCCATCCATCTTCAAAATACTACTTGAATATTCTAAAGATCTGTCCTCTGACATAATGGAGTCAGCTCTTTTTTAGAGCTGTACAGAAGAACCTGCATGGTGTTGTTGCAGCTTTAGCTGACAGAGGTGCAGATATCAATGCCTGCAATGAAATGCATTACACTCCTTTGCTGCTGGCCTGTGAAATGGGCAAAGCAGAGTCAGCACAAGTTCTAATGGAAAAGGGAGCAAACTTGGGAATAAGGACTCCTGCTGCAGACACAGTTTTGCACTTGGCAGTTCAGGCTGGGGCTGCTTCCATCGCAGATCTGCTCCTGCACAGGGGGATGGACACAAACCTCAGGAACGAAGCCGAGGAAACCCTGCTCCACATTGCTGCGCTCCAGAATAATGGAGCACTCGTTGGCCTTTTAGTCAATGCTGGGGCCAAAATTAACACTGTCACTAAAGACTTTGTTACTCCCCTGCACACCGCAAGTCAGAGAGGTCATGCCGATGTTGTCCGACAGCTGCTGCACCACAAAGCTCATGTTAATGCTCAGGACAAGCAGGCAAAGTCCCCTTTACATTTGGCTGCTGAGCAGGGAGACATAACAATGGCAGAGATGCTCCTGAAGGCCAGAGCTGATCCCAACGCACAGGACAAGGAGAAGAAGACTCCCCTGCATGCTGCAGCCATGAGAGGACACCTCAGCGTTGTGGAGGTGCTGTTGGCTAACAAAGGGAAAGCTGGAGCTAAGGACATGGACGGGTGCACCCCACTGCACTATGCCACCATGAAAGGAAACACAGACATCGTAAAATTTCTCCTGGCCTCAGGAAAACATAAAAATATCGATGACAGAAACATTTGGAGGAAGACAGCTCTGCATATTGCAGCAGAGTATGGACATGGAGAGTTGATAAATCTCCTCCTGAACCACGGAGCTGCCATCAACACCTCGGACAGCAGCAGGGACACTGCCCTGCACTGTGCCTGCAGGGCCAGACACCTCAGTGCTGTGAGCACCCTCCTCAACTGGTCACAAGGGGAAAAAACAAGTTTACTCGCTGTGAACAGCCTCAGAAAGACTCCACTGCAAGTGGAGGAATTTAATAAGACAGAAAATCAGACTCAATTGTAACCCTGTTGAGAAAGAAAATGTTAATAACTAAATGAAGACGTAAAAAAAAAACCCTCAACATTTAAGCGCAGAATTCTCTTTAATATAATTTCTGGAATATAATAGGAATTTATATTCTTATTGTGGAATATGATTGAGAATTATGCTTCAGCTGGCAGAATGAGGTTAGCAAAGCTGATCTTGGAAAAAAGGGATCTTAAAGACCCTGTTAAACTTTTAAGTATTGATCAGTCTTCTACTTTTCTCATGAGTCTCATGCTTGGGACCTAATTAAAATGCTCTAGCCTTAAACACATTGTGTTTGACCTCTTCTAGTATAAATCAAGACAAAGATAGAAAATATTTTTTCATATATCTGTCACTATTAGCCTCTATGGATAGCTTAATTAAGCATTGTTTGGCAAAATCACAATTTAAAAAAACATCTGTTATGAATAGGAAGATGTCTGTATCCTCAAGGTATTCCCAAGACTACAACAATTACTAATAATTTTTTTCTATCTTTTATGATACCACTGTCTAGATTTTGTATTTTTAACTAGAGAGAACAAAAGCCGTCGCATTTGCCATTTATTAATTTCCCTTTCAAATCCATTTCAGCACAAAGATGAAATGTTCAGAATAAAAATATTGCAACAGTTTGTTGGTTCAAAATATTTGTATTGAGATGACAACACAAATATAAACAGAAACAATTTCTGAGTCAACAGAAAGTTCTCTGGGGTTATTTCCTATATAATGATAATTAACCCTTACACTTCCCTTCAGATACAAGCTAAATTACCACAAACACTCAAATACCTCTTGTGAAACACAGATTTAAGAATGTATGAGAATAAAACTGATTTTTGTTATTGATAAAACAAGACTTCCTCACAATGCCCTGGTGAAGGAACAAACATGACCACATACTTAAAGGACACGGGGGCACACAGCCTGTGTGGGTTCCCAGGATCACAGAACCGTTTAGGATGGAAAAGACTACTGAGATCATTGAGTCCAACCTGTGACCAACCACCTTGTCAACCAGAGCACTGAATGCCATGTCCAATCTTTTCTTAAACACCTCCAGGGATGCTGGTGACTCCACCACCAACCTGGGCAGGGTGTTCCAAAGTGTAATCACCTCTCCTGTGAAGAAATTTTTCCTAATATCCAATCTGAACCTCCCTTGGTGTGATTAGGCCGTTTCCTCTTGTTCCTTGGGAGCAGAGCCCGATACCCACGCTCCCCTCCTGGCTGCCCCTTCCTATCAGGGAGTTGTGGAGAGAGAAAAGATCCCCCCTGAGTCTCCTTTTCTCCAGGCTGACCCCTCCAGCCCTCATCAAACTTGTGCTCCAGGCCTTTCTCCAGTCTGGACACACTCCAACCCCTCCATGTCCTTCTCGAAGTGAGGAGCCCAGACCTACACACATCTCTGACGGTGCCCCTCATCAGCGTGGGCTCCAGTCTCCCATCGCTGCATCCCCCGCCTGACTGTCACCCTTTTCCCCTTCGCTCTCAGCCCAGCCATGTCCCCTCAACTCCCGGCCATGTCCCCTCAGAAGCTCACCATGCCCCCTCAGCTCCCGGTCATGTTCCCTCACAGCCCAGCCGTGACCTCTCAGCTCTCGGCCATGACCTCTCAGCTCTCGGGCATGACCTCTCAGCTCTCGGCCATGACCCCTCACCTCTCGGCCATATCCCCTCACAGTTCGGCCATATCCCCTCACAGTTCGGCCAT
>VZTN01022748.1:1821003-1940091 GCA_013400515.1 Erpornis zantholeuca | reverse complement strand
ATGGCGGCGGCGGAGGAGCCCGAGGTGGACATCGAGGGGGACCCGGCGGCCGCGCCGGGGTGAGTGAGCGTTGCGAGGATCCTGCTGCGGCTCCGCCAGCGCGTCCCGTCCCTCCGCGGCGGGCGGGGGTCGTGAGGAGGGAGCTGCTCCGGAGGGGGCGGTCAGGGCCGGGTGCTTCCCGCCGCTCCGGGAGAGACCTTGGAGTGTCACGGAGTGCCCGTGGAGAGGGGGCAGCGCTGATGTGGGGCATCGTCGGGAAGGTCACCGAGAACGGGGCTGTGATAGCGCTGGTGTGGGGAGAACGTGGAACTGCCGTCATGGGATCCCCCAGAGCCCGGAACAGCGCTGCGGGGCTGCTCGGAGAATCCTTAAAATACCCGTAGAGAAGGTGCTGGGTTGTATAACTGTGTTAGCGAGCTCGCGGAGGCAGAGAGGCTCAGAAAGCAGAACGCCGGGAGGGAGCTGCAGAAAACGGATTCATAGAATCAGAGAATGTTAAGCATTGAAAGGGACCTAAAAGATATTTTAATCCCAACGTCGTTCCCCCCCGCCATGAGCAGGGATATGTCCCTCTAGACAAGGTTGCTCAAGGCTTTATTCATTCTGGCTTTCAACACTGCCAAGGTTGGGGCATCCACAATCTCCCATGGTAACCTATACCAGGGCGTCACCATCCTCAAGTAAATAATTTCTTCCTAATATTTGGCCTAATTTTTCCCACTTTCAGTTTGTACCCGTAAGTCTGTGTCCTGTTGCTATAGTTTCTGCAAAGAGTTGCTCTCCAGCTTCCTTGTAGCCCTTTTAGAAGGGAACTGGAAGTTTGCTATCAGGTCTCCACACAACCTTCTCTTGTCCAGGCTGAACAGCCCCAGCTCTCCAGCCTGTCTTTGTAGGGGAGGTGCTTGAGTGCTCTTATCAACTTGACGGCTTCCTCTGGGCTTGCTCCGACACTTCCTCTGACACTTCTTGTGTTGGGAATCCCAGAGCTGGATGCAGCACTCCAGGTGAGGTCTCACCGGAGCAGAGCAGAGGGGCAGAATCGCTTCCTGTGCCCTGCTGGCCATGCTGCTTTTGATGCAGCCCAGGATTCCACTAGCTCTCTGGGCTTCAGCAGATTCGTGGATAAGGGGTGCTGGACTGAATGGGCAGTGACTGTAACACATCAAATTGAGCACTTGCAGGTGCTGGGAGAGAATGAGAGGTTTGTACCAGAGGCACACTGCTCTCGAGTAGCCCCTGCTACTGCTGCAGACAGGCTGCTACAAAGGGGGCTCTTGGTCCCACCCTCTCCTGGGTGTGCTGCTAAAGAAGCAGGAGTTGTATTGATTTCTGGATGTGGAGACTCATCCTGATCCTTTATCCTATAAAGAGATGTTTGAAGTGCTGCACAAAGCAGTTCAGAGTAGTAGGTAAGTTGAATTTAGTAGGACTGCAGGGAATATAGGGCTAATTAGTCTTTAAACAAGGCTGAATGTTCTGGAAGCAAAGATTTTTGAAAACAAGTAATTATGTTAATTACTAAGGAGATCTTATGCTTCATGAAAATAAAAGGAAGTTGATCAATGATGTTAATCAGTGGCAGATCTCTAATTAGTAGTTATTTACAGAAAAGATTAAGTATAAACTGGATGAAGTCTGTAAGAGCACTAGATTAAATATGGTGAAAAAACTCTTCCCTATGAGGGTGGTGAGGCCCTGGCTGGGCTGGACAGGGCTTGGAGCAACTTGGTTTAGTGGGAGGTGTCCCTGCCCATGGCAGGGGGGTGGAATGAGATGATCTTCCAACCAAACCATTCCAGGATTTTATTCTATGGTTCTAACAATCCTGTATGACAGGATTCTATTGCATTTTGTGTAAGTACTTTCCTCTGCAGGAAAAGCAGTTTTGTTTTACCTGACTGGGGGAAAGATACAGAAATGTTAAGTGGAGGTAATACGACTCAATGACACTCATAATATTAAAAATAAAATTGTTGTTCTGAACACTGGAATCTCTTTCAGAGATCATGAAAACACAGCATCAAGCCTGCTGCAGGATCACTATCTTGATTCATCTTGGAGAACTGGCAACAGTCTTGTAAGTATTTTTAAAATGAGTGCTGCTTCTAGCTCCTGTGTTCTCTTCCTTCCATGTATGCACTCTTTTAGGTCTTTAACCAGTTCTTTTTCTGTACTTTTAGAATCTATTTATTGTTAATACTCAAGTACAGTGTGACAGAATTCAGATACTAAAATATATTTTTGTTGTTTGCAGCCCTGGACGTTGGACAGCAGCATTAGTGAGGAAAACAGGGCTGTCATTGAGAAGATGTTGCTGGAAGAAGAGTATCCTTTTGCTGATTTGGTTTTGTGTTTTCCTGTAGAACGCTAGAAAACCTCTTACTTACAAAAGAACTGGGCAAATCTTTCTCTGTTAAGATGACTGAATCCCTGTTATCTTGTAGGTAGATTGCAGAAATCCTGCTGTAGAAACTGCAATATTACTTTCTACAGCTGAGTAATTCTGAAGCAGTGTAATTTATATCATTATTAAAATTCTCACATGTACAAATATCTCTGATGCTTTGAAAACTTAATGACTATTTCAGATATTATTTATCTAATAAATCACTTTCTGAAAAAATATGGCTCAACCAAAAGGAAGTGGAGAAAAGATCTATGAAAAGGTAAGATCTTTCTCTGGCAAAAATTCTTAGTTAGCTGAGTAGAAAGGTAAGTCCTTCTAAAGTAAGTTTATTTGCTGAGATATGCACCAGCAGCACAATTACTAATTTTTATTTTCACTCTCTTTTATTTGCAGCCCTCATAAGAAAACTGGAAAAGTCATGTACGTACATTTTAACATTGAATTGCACTGAATTGCATTTTTAAGTGTGGTGTCTGATTTTGTTAAGTTACCAGATACTAATTTTAAAACATCAAAGTTTCTTTTATTTGACTATATAGAATCATTTAAGAGATCTTTCAACAGGAAGAAATATTCTTGTGTGTAACAAGAGGCTAGAGTAAACCAGGTTTTGGGGTTTTTTTGGTAGCACAGTGGTCCTTATGATAAAACATTGTTAATTCTAGTTGGCTTTTTGTGTGAACTTTTCTGTAGCCTGCTTTTATGTATTTCTGTGCCGTTAGTCACTGATGAATATTGAGTTGCCTTGAATCTTCCATTGTGGTGGAGAAGCTGATGTGATTCTCAGTATTTTATTTTTGAGTCACATTCATGTTTAAAGCAATACTCTGAGTTTCACGAAAGAGGGGGAGTGACTGGGATTGGAGAATATCTGGATTTGGGAAAGCACTGATCTCTGCTTCCTGCTTTCCCCAGGGTGCGATCACCTACAAAATCACCTGGCTGCTCCTTGAAGTGGACACCAGAGGAAAAAGAGCTGTTTGAGCAAGGACTGGTGAGTTTCCATATATATATATATATATTAACTATGGGAACATTAACATGGGAAGTATAATGTGTTCTTAAGGCAGATCAACTAATCAAGTGAAGTCCTTTACAGGACTACAGAGATGATATGGTTGTGCCAGTTGTAAAGGGGCTTGCTTTGCCAAGCATAAGGATTCCTTGGGGTAACAAGCAGTATAATTTACAGAGAGCCTGAAATGGGTGAAGAAAATCCTCTAGTTAAGAATAACAATAATTCTTATTACTGGATGCAGTTTCCTTCTTGCTATTACAGAAATAGTGAGGTTCTTTACCATGGGTCTGCTGTAGTGTTTGTGCATTTTAATGAGTAATCAAGGTTTTGAACTCATTTGACACATGCAGTGCCACGTCAGCAGCGTCAGTGTTTGGGTGACTTCTGTGTGTTTTGTTGTTTTAGGTGAAATTTGGCCGCAGGTGGACAAAAATTGCCAAGTTGATTGGCACTCGAACAGTTCTGCAAGTCAGGAGCTATGCTCGGCAGTACTTCAGGAACAAGGTAAATGGAGCATCCCTGGAGTTGGCAAAGAGGTGTTTGCCAATGACTAGCTTGGTTTTAATCTGTTTTTTCAGGGTACTGCTGTCAAAGCGTGTACTCTATTCATTCCCATAGTCAGAAAAATGGAATATCCTTATTTGCTGATTGAAATGTAAAGTCAGACATGGTTTCAAATTCCTAGTGCGACCAGTATTTTTATTGCTGGTATAACTAAAAAATAAATGTAGTTTAATTGGGGTCTCTTACACTGCTGGTTGTTAGTCTATAAATACAGGTTTTCCACTACACAAATGTTCCTGCAGCTTTATCTTCATTTGAGTTTTTGTGGGTTTTAAGAAGAAATAACTACTTTCTAAGGTTTTTTGACTGGAAATACATGTAAATTTACACTTGGGCTGAAGTATCCCTGTAATGCTGTGTAAAAGTCAGTTGCAATGGATTAAAATAGATTAAAAGGTTAAATTGAAGAAGAAACAATTCAGAATATCTGCTGTTTGAATAAAATAGTTCTGATTATTTGAGAGGCAGATGGGTTTGGTTTGTTTTTCCCTTCTAAAAATGTTTTATATTCTCCTAAGGCAAAAAATGGTGATTCTGAAAAAGAAGAGCAAAGTCAGTGTGGGAGCAGCCTTCCCATGGAGGATAGGATAGGGGTAGAAGCTGGAAACTTGAGAGGCCGTGCAGACCCCAACCTGAATGCAGTGAAAATTGAAAAGCTGTCAGATGATGAGGAAGTGGACATAACTGATGACATGGATGAATTTCCCGCTCCTGCCTTCCAGCAAGAAACAGGAAAATCTGAATTATATGTTATCCCAGAAAGTCCAGTTGAAGAAACAAAAGCAGTGGAACAGGGTTTTTCATCTGCTGGACACAATTCTGTAACTGCTTTACCGAAGGAAGATCCTCAGTATACCAGGCCAGAGCCAGTGGATGCTTTGGTATTTCCTGCTGTGGCAGCAGCATGTTCCCAGCACCTGAATGGGGATAACTCTGTGAATTTGGATTACCAGCAGTACAATAACTTCATTGAGAAAGCTGAACAAGGTGGACCAGCCACAGGTCATGGGACTGCACAAGGAGCTGATCAGGAACTCAGTGAGGAGCAAAGAGACCCAGCTGATAATGGATTGCTTTTTCCTTCTTCCTGCCAAGCGGATGAGGATCATCAAGAGGAAGCAGAGGAGCTGAAGCCACCTGATCAAGAAGTGGAGGTTGACAGAAGCATCATTCTGGAAGAAGAAAAGCAGGCTATTCCTGAATTCTTTGAAGGGCGCCAGGCCAAAACACCAGAGCGTTATTTGAAAATCAGGAATTATATTTTGGATCAGTGGTGAGATGCATTAATTTTTTTAATTGAAATATGTGATTAAGATGTCCTGGTTTGATGTAGTTAAAACACTGCTTAGCACTAATAGATTACTTCTGGAAAGAGTGATATGAATTGTATGGTAGTTTGCCAGTGAAAAGCATTCATTATTAATGCTTCTTTTGCATCTTCCCGATTTTTTTTCTATGGCATTCTGGATGCTGAGCAATGAAAGTACTTAGAAGCATTAACAGAATTAACATCCTGTACCGGAACAGGCTGCATTTATTTTGGCTATGCTATTTTCTTGCCATTTTTGCCATCCTATATGTAAGAGTGGTTTTAATAAATGTTTTTTTTAGATAACCAATGGCATTGATTCCGTAGTCCTGCCTTTACAGAAGGACAGCAAGAAGTAATACTCTGTGCTAGAACAAATAATGTTGACCAAAAGAATGCCTCAAATAAAGAATCATTTTGGAGTGGTACTTGTACACTTAAATATTTTATATTCCATCTCCAAAGGATTGGTGTAAGGAACCACAGTGACTTGTGGTAGCAGGCTCAAGATCATTTGATTGCCAGTTTTGGTTTGTGCTTGCTTTGAAGTAGAAAGAATCACTGAGTTTAACTTTGTCCTCACTCAGTTGCCTTGTGCTCTAACAGGTGATAGTTGCAAAGAGAGACTAAAATTCCATTCCACATCAGAGAAGCATAGAACTGGAAAGATTCAGTATCAGTTTAAAAGGCAGGAATAAATGCATAGAGAGTGAAAACAGGACCTCAATTAAGGTCACACAATTCCTTCATCCCCCCATGGTTTGTTCTGCTCCTTGGCAAGGTGCTGTGCTTTGTTTTAGGGAGAGATGCAAACCCAAATACCTGAACAAGACCTCGGTGCGCCCTGGCCTGAAGAACTGCGGGGACGTCAACTGCATCGGGCGGATCCACACGTACCTGGAGCTGATAGGAGCAATCAACTTTGGCTGTGGTAAAGATATTTCTGTTGGAATCAATAAAGAGCCTCTTTTGGTACAATGTTGAAGGATTCCCCAGTGTTAGGGTGTGCTGCTCACACAGAGGATGCACATTCATCCTTGCTAGGAAGGACATGCCAAGCAGATTCTCTCATAACCTTGGAAATCCAGAGCAGCTTGTAAGCTTTTAACAGGATTAGGAATTTTGGGCTTACACAAAACCTTTTATTTTTCCTTTTTCCCCCTTTCCCTCATGTTTAACCACGCACCAGTTGGTGGGATGTGTTTTTTGTTTCGTGCTTTTCTGTGTGTTGTGATACCAGCTGTATCTGAAATTCTGCCCTCCTTCTTACTAGTCAGAATTCAAGTAATTGTTTCTTTTCCCATGATAAATTATAACTATTTCCTAAATAAACCCCAATGTCTTCTCGTCAGGGCTAGTTTTTAAATAATTAAAATGTTAAAACTAGGTGACCTGTTACAAGTTTATATGCACCTGTAAGTTGATGTTGGTTTAGGGGCTTTGGATGGATTTTGGTCCAAAGCTGAATGACAGTCATCTAGGAGAGGAACAATGTTCTGCAAGTACATTTTGTCTGAAGGAAAGTTATTCAAAATTAATTAGCAATAAGGAAGGAGGTTTTGATGTTTTAAAAGTGTAGTGGGAGAGAGCTGCGTCATTGCTCAGAATTATGACTGTCAGATATCTTTTCACTGTCAGGGTTTTGGTTGCTTTTTGCCTGTGCCATTTGCTGTTATCACTTACCCATGTAATTCCTCTGTGTGTGTGGCAGTGCTGAGTGGCCCTGAGCTCTGCTGACACAGGAATTGTCCCCTGTGTGTCCTGCAGAACAGGCTGTGTACAACCGCCCCCAGCCCGCCGACAGGAGCCGCTGCAGGGAGGGCAAGGACACGGTGGAAGCCTATCAGCTGGCCCAGCGCCTGCAGTCCATGGTACAGCCTGGGGCAGCAGAAACAATGGGAAAATCCTCCCAAGTTGCATTTGCAAGCCAGGGCACCTCAGGGAATTTCTCCTCTCCCTCAGGTTGCAGTTTCATTGGAGTGCTCTGTGATTGGGGTGTCGATCTAGGCACAGGTGTCTCACACATTCACATACTTCACTGCACTTGTCTTGCAGGCCTTCCCCTGCAGCCCAAACCCCCTCCTCCCCACCTCTCCATAATTTATTAGCCAGAAAATAGTGAAGTGCATTGCAGTGTGTGATGAAGTTGCTTGCATTTCAACTGTTAAATACAGTAGGTATGTGTTAAGGCTTACTGAGAGCCCTGTGCACACAATTAAATGCAGTAGTAACTCATTTATAACTGCATGAATTACCAAGGCTTGCCAGAGTTAATTTTTATATTCACATTTAGTGTAGCGTTTTTAAGTACTTCACAGCAAAGGAAATCAGTTGATGGAGGGAAACTAAATCAATCCCACTTTAAAAATAATAAATTGAAATCTAAAGAACTGTAGCCTACACTAAATGCAAACACACAAAGTTTATAGCTTTGTATGTTGTCTGAGCAATAATTCAATCTGGATATCGATGCCCTGTTGCTATCAGGGATGCTCATATTTAATAGAACACCAACAGGCTTTACAGCCTTAAAAACACAAAATTTCACTGATGATATTTTGTGACAGATTGTGAACTATTTTGCACCGAACTCAGGGTGTTTTCTCTTGTGGGAACATGTCACAGTGTCAGTAGCACTCCTGGGGCAGTGACCTTTTGGACAATGTCCTCTTGGCTGCCTAGATGAAGGCAATGCAGTTTTTTGAGGATATGAGCTTTGACTTACAGTGGTTTCTTGCCTCAGCGCACGAGAAGACGGCGAGTGCGGGACCCCTGGGGAAACTGGTGTGATGCAAAGGATTTGGAAGGACAGACGTTTGAGGTAACCCTCCTGTGTTTTAAACATACCTTAAACCATCAATTCTTGCTAATTGCTGGCAGGTGGTGTCGCATTAAGCAGACAAGGGAACAGTTGTGTCACAGGGGCTTAACTTCTCTTGTGGAAGCAAGAAATAATTTGAAAGTAATGCAGCAGCTGGTACATCTTCATGCTGATGAATGCAACTGCATTTGGGCTTTGCACAGGGGTTTCACACCCATAAGAACTCTTTGCCTTGCCTTGTAGCAGATTTCATGACCCGTTACTTTCAGTTAACTGCCTTAAGGGTAACGGTAGGGGATGGGAGAATAACATTTAAATGTTATTTTTTCAGTCCTGTGTGGTTTTCTTGTGCTCATTATGCAGGTGATAATGAGTTCCTAATATTAATTCTGCTATTAGCAATATCTCCAGCAATATTGTGGTTTATTATGTGCTTTAAAAATTCATACAAGGTTAAATATTTTATGGGAGAATTGGAAAGAAAATACTTGTCCATTCCTACAGTTTCAAATTATATGAAAAGTAAAAAACTGTAAACATCCAATTTACCTGTATAGAAAACCTTCTTAATTTGCAACCTTTCAGTAATTACCTGTAACAATTATTTCCATAATGTTATCATGCCATACCTAGTTTTGAGTAACTGTGGTTTAATAATTGCAACACTTCCTGCAAAATACTATTTGGATGGAAATAAAGGTGGAAAACACTCATCCCTTAGGAGGGGTCATGATAAAGTCTGGTTGAGGTTTGTAATGGCAGATTGTCACACCTGGATTTACACCTGGTTTGTGATGTGGGCTGTGATTTTACTGAATTTGAATGACTTGGAGAGTGAGAGAATTCTCTCATCAGGTACTTTGTGGACTTGATCTCAGATTGTCACTCCTTCCACACTGCTTGGTTCTGCCATGCCTGTTGCCTCTATCTTGAATAGTCTTGTAATACACAAACTACATCAAGGGGACAGGGATATCAAGAATTTATTCTGGGTTGGTTTTGCAATCAGGGCTGAAAAAGGACTTCTGACATTCAAAACATTGAATTTTAAAAAAAATCTTTTCAGCATCTCTCAGCTGAAGAATTAGCAAGAAGGAGAGAGGAAGAAAAACTGAAACCTGCAAAATCTTCTAAAGGTTCGAGACAAATCAAAAGGTATTTGATTGCATCGTGTTCAAACATAGATCTGCTAGAAATTGAACAAATGTCCTGTGTAGTGTCAGGCTGGAACCCTGCAGAGCATTAATATGTATCATGGTCTGAAATAGCAGGGATGCATTTCAGATGTTCCATCTTGGAATTCAGGAGTGTGGGAAGTGACATTTCTGTATTTGGTGGAAGTCATCCTAATGTGGGATGAGAAAATCCAGTGAAGAAAACAAGTTTCCTGACCGTCCTACATCTTTAGAGAAATTTTCTTTCATTTTATAGTTCCTTTGATCCCTTTCAGCTGATCCCATGCTGTTTGTTCACGGAAGAGAAGCAGGTATGTACCTCTGAGTGAGCTACCAAGAGAGCTCCATTGCTTTGGGTTACTTTTCTTATACTCATTATTGTGTTTATCATTTCAGAAACCCTTTCAGGTGAAAGTGTCCTCCGAAGCACTTTTAATAATGGATTTGGTGAGCATTAAGTTTTGCCTTTCAAAAAGCTGTGATGTGTATGCTATGGGTTTGGGGTTTTTTTAATGAGCAACATAAGAAGACTAAGAAAATAGAACAGGTTGCCCAGAGAAGCTGCAGCTGCCCCACCTCTGGAGGTGTTCAAGGCCAGGTTGGATGGAGCTGTGGACAACCTGGTCTAATGGAAGGTGTCCCTGCCCATGATAGGGGGAATAATGAGATAATCATGAGTTTCCTTCCAACCCAAACCATTCTGTGATTCTTTCCAGTCAGACCTAGAACTGAGTATCTAGTATTAAATAAAGTCCCTAAAGTGAGTGGGTTTTGTATTGTGCTTAATGTACAACTGTTGACCTTCTAGAAAATCTAATAAGAGCTTTGCTACTTTACTGAGAGCTTTATACTTACTACTCTCTGTCATACTTCAATTTGCTTAAAGCTACTTCCTGAAACAGACTGCCCTTCTGAAATCTATGGCTTCATTTTCTCCCAGTGTGGGAACTGATTTTGTGTTTGCAAAGCAATGCATAGGATTTTTCAAGAACAACAGGCTGTACCAAAATGTGTCCAGCTGTTCAGCACTGCCCAGGCTGCAGTTCTTGAAGCCAGCATTGCCTTGTGTATGGAGGTGTTGCACCCTTGCACTCCTTCTGTGGTCTGTATATAATAAGCAGATTTAATCTTTTCTGTTTGCTTTAAATGGAAATACTGGGTCTTTGAGAGTCTTGAGTTTTCTTGCATTTTCCTTCTACATATCCTTGAGAAGTCACTGACTTGTGAGAAATCCCACAACTTGGACTTTCCTACTTGTTTGGTCTCGTTCCAGCACTCTCACGTGTCTCTGGCAGAAGTGATTGGGCTGCTCGGTGGAAGGTACTCTGAAGCTGATAAAATTGTGGAAGTAAGTGTTTGTCTCTTCACATTTTCTCTATTATATTAAAACTGAAATGATGCTAGCTGTAATTTGAAAAGATGTAACATTTCTGAAAGACAACTAATATATTAAAGTTGAAGTTCATTACTGTAGTCTTGAAATATGAGAGTTAAGCTTATGTTCAAATGTCAGCAGCATCATGAGGAAGATCTGGTAAATGATTCTTAAAACTCTGTGAGTTTTATGTAACTGCTGGAGGTTCCTTGCATTGATGCAGCTGGAGGTTCTTTCCACAGGTGTGTGCAGCAGAGCCATGCAACAGCCTGAGCACGGGCCTGCAGTGTGAGATGGACCCAGTGTCCCAGACTCAAGCCTCGGAATCGCTGGCAGCCAGGGGCTTCCAGGTCATTGGCTGGTACCATTCCCACCCTGCCTTCGACCCCAACCCCTCCATCCGGGACATTGACACTCAGGCTAAATACCAGGTACAGCCAAACACCCCCACAGCCCTAAAGCCTCCGTGCTGTTTACAGGTTAATTCACTGTTGCACCAATGCATCTTACATCAGCTCAGCGTAAAATGACATAAATGTTATTGTTTAGATTTCAGCATTGGATTTCAGCCTTCTGATTGTTTTGAAAATCTGCTATGGAGTTCTCACTGTAATTTTTCTGTAAACAAAAACTGTGTTTCTGTAACCATCTCTCTTGTTTTCATTCCATTCCTGATAGAAGAAGTTTTTGACAGACTTCATTTGGAACCAGTGGAATTGGAGAGGAAAAGACCTCACTATCCAATCCACGGAATTCCAGAGAAATGTATAAAAAGCAGTGAAAAAACTGCTTCCTTTCTTCCCCTTTCTTCCTTTTCTGACTACGTCCCCTTTCTTCCTTTTCTGACTACGTCCCCTTTCTTCCTTTTCTGACTACGTCCCCTTTCTTCCTTTTCTGACTACGTCCCCTTTCTTCCTTTTCTGACTACCTCCACTCTGTGTGTGTGTGTGTTCATTTTGTGCTCTCTAACAACACAGCATTGCTGTTCTGAACAAGATTGGAGTTTTTTATGTGGGGTTTTTTGTGTGTTTTTGGTCTTTTTTAGAGTTATTTCTCCAGGGGTGGTGCCATGTTCATCGGAATGATCATAAGCCCTTACAACAGGAATAATCCTCTCCCCTATTCCCAGATCACCTGTCTGGTCATTAGTGACGAGATCAGTTCTGATGGTTCCTATCGTAAGTACCCCTGTTTAATCAAGGTTCTTAATTCTCCTTTTCCTTTTGGGTGTTAAAGGGAAAATGTCTGGTTTTGAACCTGAGAAATTTGCATTTATTTGTTTATATTGTTAATATGATGGTATTATATAAATAATGTAATTCATAATGGTAACATGTGCTGGACAAACCCATGAATTTCACTGAAAGAATAAACCTTTGAGTTGTCTGTGCTGTCACGACAGGAATACACAAGAATAGATACATACAAGATTGATTTTTCTGTATTAGTAGTTCCCTCAATTAGTGAAAGAAGTGAAAGGGTTGGGACACAGGTCCCTGTTATTTACATACAGAATCCATATGAACAGCTTAGAAACTGTTTCACATCTTACTTGGCCTTTGCTGTGTTAGAGCATTCTGAACAGATTCTTTGCTCGAGGAGACAGAAGTAAATAGCAAAAAATTGGCTCCTAAACTCCTAAATTGGCCAAAAATCCCTAAGTTTTGAGTAACATAGCACTGAGAAGGTCAAAGGATCACATACGTGTGCCAGCTGTCCAGGGGAACACAAGGCATGAAAGCTGAAATGGTGCTGGCATGAACCCCCACCTAAGGGAACAAATTCTCCATTAAAAATACCATTGGCATTTCCTTTCTTGGACAGTTAAGGACTTACCACATCAAATTTGGTACTGCAAGTGATGATCAGATCTTCTGCTCCTTTCCTGACATGGATTTGAGGGCATTGCCCTGATAACAGTAGATGGTTCTGGTAGCTGTCCATTCTCTCTCCTGCCTCTATTTCTAAAGTCCTGATTTTTGCCTCCACCCTCCAAGGTTTCTGGTTCTCTTGGCACAGCAGTAACTGAGGCCTTGTGAGCCCACAGTTCCTTCTGTTTTTTCCCATGGCAAGGGAGCCCATGTGCCTGGAGCCTCACCACACAGTCCTGGGGCAGGGGCAGCAGAGGCCACATCTGTGCCCCAGTTCCTGTTTACCACACTGAGAGTCCTGCACTTCTATCCTCTTTTCCCACACATCCCACCCTTGTGGGGGGAGTTAAAATAGTAACAAACTCTACTGCACTGAGAAGTAGACATTTATGTAGTCACATGCATTTTCTGTCAGAAGGTTTCAGATTTCTGTTTAGCTCCTGAAATCAGGGTTTTACAAAATGCCATCTCCTCTGGTTCTTTGGAAATCATTTACTGAAGTGAATAGTCTCTTTCATTCTCCCTGATTTTTGGTAAACAAATTATGTTCTGCAAATAACTTTCTGATGGACCTTTAAATATTTTCTAAAATTCTCTTCCCTCACATGCAGTAAATTAGTAGAATTTCTTCATTTCTGGGTGAAATTCCTTTGAAATTGAAAACTATATAGTCAGTACTTCACCATCAACCCATTCATACTTAAAAACTAAATATTCTTTATTAATTTGATAACCACATAAATCTTAGAGAGACTGCAAAAGTGCTACTAAGTTATAAACACTCAATTCATTTTTCCATTTCTGGGTTTGTTGTAGATTTCTGTGTCCTTCCTTATCGAATGGGAATTGGCAAGGGCAGGGAGGAGAACAGATTTGTTCCTACTCCCACCAGAATTAAATTTGGAATCCAAAACACGTCATCCTTTTACTTTAACCTCCTTAATGTTGTCAAGGAACAGAACTACAGGCTCTGCAGTCAGTAATAAATGAGGAACAGTTATGGGGAAAGAAGGGATTGCACCTAAACTAAACAGGAAAAAAACAGTGGAGTGTAGCAGAAACACTGAATAATGATCTTCAATTGATTGCAGGCCTGCCCTACAAATTTGAAATGGAACAGATGTTGGAGGAGCCTCAGTGGGAACTAATATTTGAAAAAACAAGGTGGATAATTGAAAAGTACAGATTTTGCCACAGGTATGTGCCTACTTCTGTTACAAACACACAGGTTGGAATTTTTGTTTGTTCGTTGTTATGTTCCAGTCAAGACCTGTGGCTGCTTTCTCCAGCACTCCTGTTTTTCTTCCAACAGCAGTGTCCCCATGGATAAAATTTTTCATAGAGATTCTGACCTGACTTGTTTGCAAAAAGTAAGTTGTTTTTCTCTTAACTTTTGAACATTTGATGTGTTTTTAAATGCAAATCTCTTTCATATCAGCAGAAGCCACCTGAAGTTAGTTACACTTTTACAAATCAGAGATGTAAATGAATGACAATAAATGAATTCTGTGGCACAGCTTACTTACTTACAACACAGTGAAAATAAAGATCCTCCTCTGAGAGAGGTGGAGGTGTGGATATGTGCAGACACCAGGTTTGACCCTCACTTTGGAGGAGAATTAATGAAAAATTACTCAGTCTTTCCTCAGCATTTTGTGTTGTTTCACTGTCAAGACCTGCACACATCTCGAGATCAGACTTGACCTTCCTGTTCTTTTGTTCCATCAGTAAAATACTGCAGTGCCATGTTTATCATGGATAAGTAGGAACCTTAATTTTCCAGTCAGTGAAGTCACTGCTCTGGAGCTCTGACTAATGGCAGCTGTGCCATTATTGCACAAGCAAGACACAAAGTGCCCAAAGCAAAAGACATAATCAGAAAACTTGAACACAGTAATTGCACATATTGAATTTTTTTGTTTCCTCTCAACACATCTTTGCTTATAAACCAACATTGAGTTGATAGAATGCTCTGAAATTTAGCTGTTGGGTAACTGGTTTTGAAGACTTGGGTTTAGATCACCCATGTGACTGTTCCTTTTGAATTTATAATGTACAAATGCTTTTTGTAGTGTTAATCCTAAATAAATAAAAATTGCTTTGCAATAACTTACCAGATAAAAGGGAGCAAAAATGGCAATTTGAAACAAATTTCTTTTTCTCTTTCCTAGCTTTTGGAGTGCATGAGGAAGACTTTGGGCAAGGTAACAAACTGCCTCATTGCTGAAGAATTCTTAACTCAGATAGAAAACTTATTCCTTTCCACGTACAAGAGTGAGAAAAGGGATGCTGAAGGAAGTGAGAATGAATGTTCACATGAATCACTGCTGTGATGGCTTTGGAATTTTGATTTTATTTTTTAATTTCTTCCCCTCCTCTCCATTATGTCCACTCTTTCAGAATTGTTATCCCTTTTGATAGTGTTACAGAACCCAGTGTCATCTTGTCGTTGTGGTTTAAAAGCACTTTGAGAATTCCTACTGTGCATGACCTGTGTGCCTGAGGGATGCTTAGTGCTAGTGGAGTCATGATTGACCAGCCTGATGTCTGGGAAGGAGCACACCCTGTCAGGAATGCTGTGCATCATTCTTTAAGGAGAGTTTGTCCTCTCTCAAGTCCTTCAGTTTGGGAGTGTTGTTGAATTCTTTTATCTACAGGTGCACCTCTAACTCAGAATGAATTTGTTCCTTTGCTTTAGGGAGTGTAAGTTTGAATGAGTTCACAAAAAGGAAACTTAACTGAAATGAGAGTTTTGTAGCTCAGACTTTCCTGGTATCCAGTCTGAAGTTTCATTCAGTTGTAGCAAAATACATCACCCAGTTTCTTTTTTTACTATTATTTTTTGTATTACTTTTCCCCATTGATTCTGATGGTCAAGTAGCATTTTGGCATGTTCTTTGTCATCCTGCTTCTATATTGGGGAGAAAAAGCTGATGAGTTTCTTGACTTCTCAGTAGTGGCTGTGCTTGTTTCCAGTGGAAATGATAACTCCTGTCTTACTACAGGTTGCATCTTTCTGACCTTCCATTCTACAGGGAGGCTTTATGTTGTTCTCCAGATCATTGTGGTTTGTCCACTTCTAATTGCCACTGTTTCCTGTGGAAACAAGAGCTCCTGATTGATAGTGAACTGAGTGCAATGAGCAGAAAAGGATTTGTGTTTTTAAAGAAATATATCCCCACTTTTATATTCAGAGTCTTCTCTATAATGTGCAGTTCAATAGGAAAACACTGGCTTTTATCAGTTCCTCAGTTATGATTTCATACAGGTATATATTTAGATAAATCAGTCACAGATTGATCTTGATTGAGAAGTTTCCTGATTGCAACTTGGAAATGTTTCATGAGCTGTATCATTGTGAATCTTTTTAGAAAAAATGTGCTTTAACTATTGCTTTCTAAATGCTAAGGAAACTTGACTTGTCTACAGGTATTACTATTTACACATGTTTATCTTGGGCAGAGTTTCTCAAAAAGCTCTAAAATATATTTGAAAGTCTCAAGCAAGACTTTGAGTTTATACCTAGAGAGGAGACAATGGACCCAATTTTTATTTTAAGAAAATATGTGTGTGTGTATATATATATAGTTCTACATAACATAAATGAAATTTTAAGATTTTATATGTTTCAACTTTTTGTTTGTATAAAGAGTTTGAAAAGCTTTAAAATAGTAGAGTTGCATCCCAAGAAGGGAATTCCTTCACAGGAAGTTAATGTTATATTTTTATCAGGCCTCATGAGTCTCTTTCTATCTGTAAGGGGGGAAGGTGCAGAACCTGATCAGACAAAAATGTGAGCCCTTGAAACTCAGTGATTTTCCCACATTTAAGAGCTGTGGACTCAAAAGTACTGGTGGGTGTTCTGTGCTCTCTCTGTGTTCAGATGTGCTGGTGCACAGCTTTAGGTCCCACTGCTGTGTGTAATTTACCACTGGTGTATCCCTCTCTATCTGGCCTGTTGACTCAGTCTGCATTTACTCTAAACTGTCATCTTTGGAGCTTCTTGACTCCAGAATTGCATGGATTCCTGTATTCCTGCTTAAGTGACACTCCAGGTGGGAAAGCATTCCTCCCTCTCGGTCACTGCTCAGTTGCAGTTCTGCACAGGTCACTCTGGAAGATTCCCCAGTGTCAGTGTCCTGACAGCTGCAATTAGAGCTGGTAGGAGGAGAGTTCTGAACCTCTTGTGTTAGAGCACCATGAAGTAGAAACTGTTCATTGTTTACACACTATTCCCAGCCCTGGAAGGATGGTCAGGTAACAATGTCCTGGCAGCTTCTCTCTTTAATGATCACTGAGGTAAAGTAATACAGTTGTATTAATTGGACTTAACAGTGTTGTTACATAAGGAAAGGTTTGAGTAACCCATAGTTTTCAAGTGATTTGTTTCTGAGGACCTGGGGCAGGATTGAGCCTTTGAGATGCACATAAAGGCTCCAGATTTCCAAGAGTTTGTTAGCAGGGTAGTGTGGGAGAAAATACAATGCTTGGACCATCAGGATCCAGTCTAGCACACAGAATTCTACAGGAATTGGAATGAGCACAGTTGTGTTGCTGAGTAATGATTTTGTTGACAGGAGCCAGGGTAAGAAAATAAACTAACTTACTTTTCATTGTTTAGTTTCACTGAGTGGTTAATGATAGGAGTTTGGAAGTTGCATGCTTCCCAGGTGATAAAAATCTGTTTAGCTAATATACCAGTTCTGATACCAAACACATTTTAGGCATGCAAACTTCTTATTATAAAGCTTTTTTTTTTCCCCATCCAGCCTTTGTTTCAGTGGACCTGTGCAGACTAATCTGCTTTTCCTTTCCATAGGAGCAGTGTTACACCTTACCAAGTTGTTGCTCAGGACATGAGAAATTGTTGAGTAGTGAGTAGAATGATACAGTTAAAACTGGAATTCAACAGTTTAGGAAATTAAAAAAGAAACTAACACAAAACCACAAAATAAACCCAAACCCCCCCCTCCCAAAGATGTCACTTCTGGCAAATATCCCTGTGGGCATTTGTTGGCTGAATCATGTTTTGCTCTCCCACTTACCAGCGGTGCTGCCTCACAGGGGTGCAGATCTTGTGTGCAAGGGGAGGGAATATCCCTATTTTAAATTTTTTAGCTAATTAACTTTCCAAAAACAATTCAGTTTAAAAAAAATAAACATAATCCATAACCAAGCAAAAAGTTAATGCTGTTGCCATTGATATTCAGTACTTTTATCCTTTGCTTGCTTCTCTGCTATTCCTGACTGATGATAGACAAGAGCCTACTAATAAAGACCTCTATGCGATACCCTGAAAGGTGTGTTTGTATTTGTAACAGCTTCTTGTCTCCGAGCACTGGCTCTGGCATTTCTTTGTTCCATGTCGGTGGCAATGAGTGACGGCAAAGAAAGCTGGGTTCCAGCAGAGGGAGCTTTCTTACAGCTGCTGCAGGGAAGGTTTGAAACTCGGAGCAGAACTGTTCTTACGAGGGTGTGGAAACTTGTGGCCAGGGAGCACATTTCGGGCAGGAGCCTCGGTGTGCTGTTGTTCCCTTCATTTGTTTGACACAGCTTGTGCTTCAGTCTCCTTCAGAAGAGGATCCAGTGGTACTCGGGATGGGGATGCTGGGATGGTAGCCCAGTGTTTGCCACACACAGCTCACAGTCCTGAATCTGCAGTGTAAGGGCTATGCACGGGCACATCCTGAAGGTGCCCAGGAGATGCCTTTCCATTGATGTTTTAAATGGCTACTTAGAAACACAGACTAGACAGGAATAAAGGAAAAAAGATGGTATTTATTTGAAAGGCCTTCAGATGTACACTTTGGGCTCTAGAGGGTCTTGCTTCAGTGGATTTTAAAATGGTCATGAGATCTTCACACTGTTATATCAGCATAAATTCACTAACTAGAACCCAGCCAATGATGTAATTTCTCTAAGCTTGCTTCCTTCTCCCCAAGATGATGGTTTATAGTTCTTGGTCTGGGTATTTTTGGAGAGTAAACTAGAGAGGTTTTGTTATGTCTATCTTAGCATAAGAGAACAGCACTTAACAAGCTGTTAAAGAAAACTTCAGAAACTGCCCAGAAACTGGGCAGTACAGGATTTGAAAAATATAAAAGTTAAAACCTAAGGCATCACCCTCAGCCATATTCCTTCCCAGAACTGACCCAAGTGCGTTGGTTCCAGCTCTGTTAACCAGACCTTCCTGCTGTGCTGGAGAGAACTCTCTCTGCTGGGCAGGGCTGAGCCATGAGGACAGAGTGTGTGTTGGGGAACAAGAGGCTGTGGAGGAGGGCAGTGCACCCCAAACAGGGAGTGTGGCACAGCTGAGCAACCCAAGTGTCTGCATGGGGAGAGAAAGGTGCTGTGCTGGTGCTGTGCACCCCGAGGAAGTGAGGGGTGAGGGATTTCATCCATCCCCACGGGAAGGAGCTGTGGTTTAACATCCCAGTGAACACTGTAATCACATGCGATGCTGGACAAAGTATTTAATGGCCTAGATAAAAGTATTTGGGTTGTTTAATTGCTGTTTTACATAGACCTACTGCCCTACTTTTACGAGGTTTAGAATTGTGCTGAGAAATTGTTTCCATGGAAGCAGAGATCACTCAAGAAATAATGCACTCCACATTTCCTACAGGATTATTCCTTTTACAGGCTGCTGTTGTAAATAATTAACTCTTGTAGTACTGCTACAGCTTAGCATGTATTAAAAGAAATAATACTTTTTTTGGTGTCATAGAGGCATTACATATATTTTTAACATACATAAATATATAAGTACATATATAGTTGGAAAAACGTGTCTTTAAAACAAGTCTGCTCCTGCCTTATTTACAGAGGGTGAAATCCACCAGTAAGTCATTGAAGAAGTGCATTTTTATTTTGAACTATATTTCACATTTGGCTTTTAAATAATGTGAAATAAAATAAAGACAAGATATGAGGAGGTAGGTGATAGTTACATGGATTTCGACTTTGAAGGAGGGATGTGAAAATTCTAAAAAAATGGAGATTATTGTAATGTGGGTAAATGAATGACTCAAAAATGGGAAGAGTTGCTAAACTATTATAGAATCATCAACACGACAGACTGACTTACCTGGCATTTTTAATAATAGCTTTAGCTGTAAATCTCAATTATTTTCCAAGAAAGGTAACTACAGTTATTATTACCTGAAGGAATGTCCAGATTGTGTCCTGCTTTGGCAGAGGGTATTTACATCATGCTTCCACGTGGAGCTCTGACTTTACACCTACTCTGAGGTCTGAATAGTCCCTGGCAGGCAGGGTCCCTCCCAGTGTGCACCCAGAAGGAGCCATGAGTGCAGGAGGTGGCACCTGTTGGAAGTGGGGCAGTGCTCAGGTAAGCACCACACAGGTAGGAGCTGACTGCAAGGCACGTGGCTGCCAGTACAGTGCACACACTGCTCTGTGGTCATTACTGGTCCCAAAATAATGATTTATAGAGAGTCTGACAGGGTTTGACAAATCAGTGAATGGGACTCACTTAATGCAAACTGGGAAGTGTCAGCTGCCTGCCAAAGCACATGGAAATGGTAATCCAGGTTTGTACATCACTGGGAGACTTGAGAGCCACTGGAGTGTTCTGTGAAAGGCATTATTAAAATTCAGATTGAAAAATTTCTTCAGAAATAACAAACAACTCTGTAAGGGTAACATAAGCATGAAAATCAGCATTCCTAGTGCTGCCTTGGGATGAGCATGTGCCAAAGGAAAGGTGGGAGAGAAGCTTTCCATACTGGAAAATGAGGCTGTGCTCTCTGGGCAGGCGAGCAGCCATCGACCTGGTCAGCAGTGGTTCCTCATGAATTTACAGCTGCTCCAGGCAGCAAACATCAAACTCCCAAAGGCTTTATCTAATAAAGCTGTGAAAGTAGAAAGTCCATAACTGATAAGAATCTGGATAGTGGAATGACAGAGATGCTGTGTGGTGAAAGACACAGGAAAAACCATGATGGAAGTGGAGGAGTAGGATTTCTTCCTACTCCCAGAAATGGGAGAAACTCCTTAAACACCCATTTGCATATAGTCCGTACAAAGTCAAAAGGAAAAGGGCCAGCTTCTTTTCTTTAATCCCTAACGGAAGCCCATGGTAGGAGCTTGGCTGCTCTCTCTTCCCTGTTGTTTCCTCATCAAGCAGGAGCGAGGGAGGCAGCTGGAGGCAGGTGCCACTCCCTGAGAAGTAAGAGGGAGCTGGGAGGCTGTTGACTGGGATTTGGGAAAGAGATGTCACTTGTTTTGGAAGAAGAACCTGTTTGGTGGGTCTGATTTGAATCAATAAAGGGAGCAGCACACCAGTGTGTAGGAATGAGCAGGCTCCATCAGTGGATTAAAGCTTTGGATGCTGCCTGCCTGTCACTCAGGACTTTATCTGTGCTTTTCTCCTGCACTATGGAGCTTCTGTTTGCGGTCATGCTGGGTTTGATTCTGGCAGTCGCTTCACCAGCCCACGACAGCTGTACCTGTGCGACCAACAAATGGGCAGTGTGTGCCCAGGATGGTCCTGGGAACTGCACCTGCAGGCTGGTAGGTTCAGATCACCCTGTAGACTGCTCAACCCTGACTTCAAAATGCTTCCTGATGAAGGCAGAAATGATCCCCCTGAAGGAGAAGCGCCTCTGGAGACCTCCCCACGCGCTATCAGACAGCGACGGCATTTACAACCCCGACTGCGAGGACAGTGGTGTCTTTAAAGCCAGGCAGTGCAATCAGTCCAGCACCTGCTGGTGTGTGAACACTGCTGGTGTGCGGAGAACTGAGAAGGGAGACAGGAGCCTGAGCTGCAGAGAGCTGGTCCGGACAAGGTGGATCTACATTGAGCTGACACACAAGAGAAGCTCCAGTGCCTTCGGTGCTCCTGATGTGGCAAAGGCCCTGACACAGCTGTTTGAGAGCAGGTACAAGCTGCACCCCAAGTACATCGCAGCCATCAAGTATGATCCCCCACTTATCCAGATCCGCCTGGACCAGAACAAGAAACCCAGGTGGGATGTAGATATAGCTGATGTGGCCTATTACTTTGAAAAAGATGTAAACAATGACTCCATATTTCATTCCAACAGTAAATTAACTGTCTCAGTCAATGGAGATGCGCTGGCTATTGAAAAGCTCTGGATTTACTATGTGGATGAAAAGCCCCCAGAGTTCTGCATGAGGCAGCTGGCAGCTGGCATTAGTGCTGTGGTCACTGTGGTGGTCCTGACTGCTGGCATTGGCATCGCTGTGCTGCTTATCCTCAGGTGGCTGCACACGAGGAAATATAAAAAATTTGAGAGTAAAGAAATGAGGGAAATTAAAACCCCAAGCTTAGAGCTGCCCTGAGCTGAAAGAAGAAAGGCAACTCCAGGAAGAAGAGGAAAAAAAAGGCACAGAATACAAATAACAGACTCAGTGGATGTGACAGATTTGGAGTTTCTTTCCTTCCTACAGGAATTTGTACAGTGACTGTTCTAAATTATTCTTACTTAGTACGAATAAATTTTTGGGGTATAAATGAATTTGGGAGTCAGTTACCTAAATATTTTAAATGACTCCTACTTTGGAGGGTAAGAAAACTGTTACAGCTGTCTATTTAACATAACACAGAATGCTTTCACTCCTGCTGCAGGCTTGGCTCAGATTGCTTAAATACTTAAATACTCTGTGGGGTTCTTGGTGTATCTACTTACTGAAATTAAAACACTTGCCTCAGTATATTTGGGCTATATTGCTGCTTTTCCCTTAGTAGACTTTTTTAAAATGCAGTTGTATTTTGTTCATGGGGTCTTTTAAAAAAAGTTTCTGGAACTTTATCAACAAATAATTTCATATATATTACTAAATAACAAAATAAGGTAATGATAAGATACTCTGCAGCACCAGAGGCTTCTATAGAGTGATTTGTTAGGAAACATCCCAGGTGTTGGGTCACTTCCAGGTGCAGAGATCCCAAGTTCCCAGGTTTGTATTCAGGCAGCACAGTGAGCTATTCCCACCTGTGCTCTTTAATAAGGGTCTGACACTCCTCCTCAGCAAAGATCCTGTGATCCCCATGCAAGTGTAAGTTAACCTTGGTGTTCTGCCCACATTCCAGCTCTGGTAATAGCTTTCTGTCTACCTAAATTCCCCAGGCAATTTTAATGGGAGGAGATATTTTTCAGTGTTGTACAGCTTTGCAGAAACACTACATAATGCTCTGGGACAGGCTGAAAAAGAGCTTTATTCCAACTGAGCTGCAGGGGGAATTTAAGAGCAGAGTGTAATTACTGAACTTGGAATTTGGCCAACACACTACAACTGGACTGCTTTGGTACCTACTCATCTGCTGCATTCCTTGTTTGGAGTCATACCCACCATGAAGGACATTTTAAAGAAAATAATGCTGGTTGTTGAATGTTGGGATATTGTCAGTTCCATTCTCTGTGCTGGATGTCTAAGTGTGGATGTCTAAGTCCATCACTCTCACCTGCTCCACCTGGGCACTGCAGCAGGGCCAGCAGCTCTTTTCTTCTCTGAATTAGTTTCAGTGTTGCTCGTTTGTAATTCTAACAATGGTCAGGAATGTGCTACTTCCATGGCAAACCATTAAATATACAGCTCTGGTTCTACTGAAGGAAAAGGATATCAGGCAAAAAAAAGGAAGGGCTTTGATTCTGTTTCTGCCTTTGATTATAGATGCTACTGGGTAATAGTTTTTGGCTCAACATACACCATTTCTGTTTGACCTCACACTTGTTCACTCACCTGCTGGGAAATTCTGCATCCATAGTTTGGGGTGGAAGCATCATGTTTTCCCAAAATAAGATTTTTATGCAGTTGCAGTAGCAGCATTAATACATTCACAGTTTTGGAGCAGGGTCTAAAATTTATTGTGTGCCTTACAGCAACACATCAAAGCTGGTTGTTTGTCACTCAGGAATACACACTCATGCTGAGAGAAGATGAAGTGAGAATTTGAGATCGAGGCTGAATCTTTCTCTGTCATAGGAAAACTAAGAACTTAGCCTAACTCCACACAATTTTGCAAGTAGCCATTTATAAAACAGATTAAATTAAAAATCTAGAGCTGAGCAGCTCTCAGCTAAAGAAATGTAGGATGAGAATAAAAATTTTCCAAGTACATTGCTTAAACACTTTCTTAACTTATGCAGAGCAGATCAGAGCCATATTTTTGAGAGTCTGCTGCTGTCCTTCCATCAGGGATCAGGAGATGTGCAGTCTTTTCTGGGGATCTACTGTGGCTTTCAAGTCTTTTAAAATCACTGCATTTTTTCTCTTTTCTGTCATAAGAAAAACATATTATTTTCAAGGTGAATTATGAGATTTTATATTATAATATAAACATTTGAGGCATAACATTGTGTAGAACTGGCAAAAGTACTAATTGTTGAAAAAATCTTAACAGGTAACAGTGTCAGCATCTTCTCTTGGCTCCTGCTTTTGTTTTTAGTAGCTGAGATTGAGAAGAGAGGCTGCTGTGGTGCCATTCCTATTTTTATTAACCATTAAAGGACTGCCCCAGGAAAACCATGAGTTGTGGTTGGTTATTTCTTTGCTAGTCCTTAAGCACCAGTGGACTGCACACCAGTCAGGGACTGGAAATGCACTCGGGTTGGTTAATAGGAGGGATAAGGTATCTGCAGTTAATCAATAGAATGAGAAGATTAATTGAAGTGCAGGGCTCAGAAAACCTCTCCTTGGACTAGATCATTCTACTTGAATAAATCTGTGTAGAGCTACTGTAGGATGTGGACTTGAATAAACCAAACAGACCCATTGCTCCAGCTCAGTACTCATTTCTCTCCTGCCACCTCTCATGCCAAACCTTTTTTGCATATGGTAGATCAGGTATTTTACTCTAACAGTCCATCACGTTCTGCCTATTTGACTTTCTTACCCCTCCTGATGTTCTCACTGAAAAAGAGGCAATGGATCCTTTGTCAGCTTTAAACTTTGGAAAATTAAAACAGTTCTTATTTTTCAGATTTTGAGATTGTTAACTCTAAAATTTCTAGTTATCCTTTTCCTGATTACATCATCCTGTTTTAATGGAATATTTGCTAATTTTATTTAAGTAATTAGGCCCTGTGCTCTCTGCTCTCTGTGGGTTCTGTGGGTGATAGCAGAGTGCCTCTGTGCTTTTGCCTACTTGGGTTATAAAGCAGGGTGTGCTGCTTTAACAATGCCAGAGCTGGCTGTTGCCTAAATTATGTTCTGCAATTCCAACTGGCTGCCTTTGAAAGCTCAAATTAAACACATGCAGAGAATAAAATCCTCTCTCCGCGCTCCTACTCTGAAGAGACCAGTGCTGCCCTTCGCACACCGTGCCACTGCACAAAGTGAGCTTTGGTCACACTACCCTGTGCCACTACACAAAGTGAGCTGTGGTCACACTACCCTGTGCCACTGCACAAAGTGAGCTGTGGTCACACTACCCTGTGCCACTACACAAAGTGAGCTGTGGTCACACTACCCTGTGCCACTACACAAAGTGAGCTTTGGTCACACTACCCTGTGCCAGTACACAAAGTGAGCTTTGGTCACACTACCCTGTGCCACTGCACAAAGTGAGCTTTGGTCTTTGCTTTCAGCTAAAACTTTTGTAACCACTCACGATCTGAGGACAGTGCCAGAAGCTATGGCAGCACTACAACAAGGAAATGAAGGATAAGGATTAAAACTCTCTTAAACTCTGTTCTCTCTACTCCCCCTGGTAAAATCTGTGTCTGCCTATATATCTGAGTATGTACCCTGGAATTCTTTGACACAAAATGCCCATGTTAGTTGTAGGTGCTGGTGTGTGCACACACCTGCCTGTTCCACACCTACTTTAAAGACACACACATCACTATTTGTCAGAGCAGGGAAGGCCTTGGGAAAACCTTGTGGCAGCAGATCCTCCTCTGTGCTCACCACTCTGCAGCCTCCAGCTCTTATCAGTGGTAAAACAGTCAAACCTTTGCTGTGGAACAGCAAAGAATCTTTTTTTTGTCCCATTTTCCCCCACTTAAGAATAATCTCTTAGGCATGTTTAGACTGGGGTTATGCCAGATTAGGTTACTGATGTGAACCTTAATGCCTGCCACGTAAATACACTCAGGTCTCTCTTGCTGGGATGGTGAAATACCTGCACGTCTGGGATGTCACTGACAACTGGAGACAAGATGCCTCCAGTAGTCCTTAAAATATTTAAACCTTGGGGAATCACCCTGGAAAAAGCCATACCAGTTTCTACTGCTCAAATATCTAAACCACTTTTCAGTGAACAGTTAAGAAAGTAACAGATTGGCCCTTCCTCCACTTCTCCTTAATTGGGCCAGTTAATGCTATTAAACAGATCTTCTTCCTTGTGCAGGTATAATTATCCTTTCCAAAGCATTTCCACTGATTTGCCTCAGGGTTTTAAATACTGCAATTACATCTTTTGGAGGTTTTTTGGTTTGTAATTTGGTTATTTTTTTGTCAATGCTAAAATTAATCTTAAGTCATTATCATTGCTATCAAAGCAAAAAAAAATAGCTTTCAGAACTTTTACTATTATTTTTCAGCACTTCTAACCAAATCTCTTGTACCAGGCCTTACCTAGTTAAAATTTCGTCCACAGCCTGACAAGATCCACATCCCATTTGCATGATGATCCCTGGTCCCTGAGGGCTGACACTCCTCCAGCCCCACTCCAGCACCAACCAAGTGCCACAGAAACAATTAGGGAGACTTTGCATTATCTAAATGAAAGATTGAATTATGAAAATGTGCACTGCTAATTTTTCACTGAGGTTTTTACACGTGGGCCCAACAGTGCTGGTGGTATATGCATCCAACCTTTTTCAGGTGGTCCTTTTGAGATAAATGCCTGTCCTTGTAAGGCTTGAAATGAGAAATCTCAGCACTTTTGCTGCTCTGGTTGCACCCAGAAAAGCTACATGGAATAATGAGGAGGCAACGAAATGAGCACTCCTTATTTACAGCCTCTACACGTGTTTTGGAATTAAATTCAGAATTTATAACAACTTCTGGAGGAATGGTTTTATAGTAAACTTCTGCTTGGTTCAGTAACTTCACTTTCTGGATTTTAAGTCTACTTTTTTTAAACATCAACAACAGAGATTATATGCAGCAACTTAATATCTATTAAATTCTCAAAGAGCATCCTCTAACTGGTATCTCAGAGGGGAAGGGGAGGGCAGAGTACAAAACACAGTGGATCAAGGTGAGATATTCTAGTGCACAACATTGGGAAAAATCTTGATACTTATGAAAAGCATTGTCTGATCTTTTAAATGAAAGTGAACTCCTGATATTTCCACTGGCCAAACAGATTAAGTGGCATTAAATCCAATTTCAGAGTTGCAGAAAGTGATGGAGTGCATTTTTTCTGCCAAGATTTTAGCACAGCATTCATGAGCAGAAGTGAATTACAGTGAAACCTGAATAACAATACTATCAATTAATACTTAGTTTTTCCTTGGATTTATATAAAACCTAAATATTTTAACATTTTATAGTAAGTTTTTTCATTTGAAGCTGAAGACTGTATATTTTAACTGTGATTATCAAATTGGTAGCAGAGAGACTTTAGTAACAAATACACAAGTTTTTGTATACCAAGCACAGAAAAATACCTTTTATATTCAGAGTTAAACTACTTTTCATTACTTTTATTTGATTTGGCATTTGCTTATATAATTTCATACATATACAAAACCTCATTCAGTTCAGAACAACTACTTTATATAAGAGATACACAAATACTAATGGACACATCCATGCAGGAAAATTGTACCTGTTAAGGTGTTAATTGTTTAATTGTCCTTAGGAAATCGCTTATGACCTGTAAACAGGTCTTCTGCAGTCTTAAAAACTGAAAACTTGCTATCTGGTCTTCTTCTGAAATGAGATTTATAGTCCTTTTTTGTAGAAGAGATGAGGCTTTTAAGCAAAAATTCAGCTACAAAACTGTCTTAATCTACCTCTCTTTGCCATAGAATATTCTACTTTATTTCCTCAGGGGGAAAAAAGTTATATGTGCACATCTTCATTATAATTCAAAAGAAGCAATAATATAAATTACTAGTTAGAATGTTTTTTCCACTACACATCTATTTAGACAAAAAAAACCCCACTACAGCTTTCCAATTGCTCAACTGTTTACCAGATTTTCATCTAGAGATATATTTAGTGCTGGTATTTGATAGATCCTATAATTACCTGTGCTGTATTTGCTGCTTGTCTGCTTGGAAGTTTTAATTGCAAGTGATGCTACTTCAGGAAACTTTAAAAATGCAGAATGTAGAACACAACTTTTAGCCCCATCCTTGCACACTCAAAACATCCAAACATTGGATCAAAAGCATTGATTTTAAGAGGAATTTAGCCAAGTCAGGAATGCAGGAATAGCTCTATATCCTCTTTGCAGATAGAGTTACATAATACAATTAGGGAAACAAATAATGGCAAAAAGAAACATGCAAAGAAAAAATCCCAAACCAGTATGTTTTCAGCAGACTTGATAAAAAGTGGAGAAACTGAGATGGAAAAATGACAGAAGAAAAGGTAGAAAGCCTTAATGCTTGGCTTAGGAATGGAGCATTCTAGATAAAGAAGACAAGAAAAGCAAGCAAATACAAAGTCTAATTAGGACATTTTTGAGAGCTTTCATCTCAGTTCTTCATTTCCTGACAGCTGGGACATACACAAACCTTAGGTTACACCAAGTACTTTGCTGCTGCTACAGCTCAGCCTGTTTTGTGACTGGAGCAGTCACAAAATTAATGCTGTGTCACTGACTGACAGATTTTACTCTTCGTGCTTCTTATTGTTACAAATGGATTTTTGGAGGATGGCTCTCGCCGTCTGTTGTATTGATTGTGGATTGTATTATGAGTTAACTTATGATTTGTTCTGTTCTTTAGTGTTATATGTAGTGATATTGTCAGGGGAAATGTCAAGGGGTTAAAATCTCTTGGGAGGTTTGGTGGTGTTGGGGTGGTTTTGATTGCTCACGTTTGGCTTTGTGGGGGTTGGGTGGTTCATGTGCTGAGGCCAATTCTGTGGGGGCTTTGCAGGGGGGAGCGAGGGACCTGTTGCCAGTCAGAATTCAGAGACACCACCATGAAAGGGAGAAGAACCCCAACCACTGAGAGCCCAGATGGCTTCAGGAGCAGAAAAGCACAGGTTCCGGGAAGATTGCCATGTGGACATGGCTATGGAAAATAACGCATTAATATGCATCAGTCTTGGGCTATAAAAGTCAGGGCCACCATTTTGTGTGTGTGCCTCTGGTCATGCCTTAAATGGCTACCTAGAAACAGAGACTAGACAGGAATAAGGGAATAAAGGAGGTATTTATTATAAAGGTGGGTATTTATTTGAAAGGCCTTCAAAGGTCACACCCTGGGGGTCCAGAGGCTCCTGCCTCAGTGGATCCCAAGATGGATGACAGGTGATGAGTTCTTCATACTTTTATAGGTTTGGTTCATTTGCACATCAGCATAAATTCGCCAATTAAAGCTTTAGCTAATGATGTAATTTCCCCAAGATTGCTGTCCCCCCCCCAGGATGAAGGTTTACACTTTTGGGCCTAGGATGGTCTGGGTGTCCTTGGAGAGCAAGCTGGAGAGGCTTAGTTGTGTCTATCTTAGCACAGGAAAGCAGTACCTAACGAGCTACAAGAAACTTCAGAGTTACACTGGGCAGGATTTGAAAAAATACGTAGGTTAAAACCTAAGGCATCACTGGCCATGACTGTGTCAGTGGCTATGCACCCAGCACTGTTACCTTTTTCTTTGTTGACTTTGTTCCTTATTAAATCTTTCCAATTTTCATAAAAAAGTGAGTTCTGTTTCTCACATTATGATCATGGAACCTGGGCAGGTCTTAAAGGAATTGTGTCAGAGGAAATTATAAGATTATCACTAAATAAAGTTCCTTTTTGGCCTGGACTGCAAGAACTGGTCACTATGTATTTCCCTCAGCAATGAACATCAATGCTTCACAACTGTCACAGGAGTGGGCTCTGGCAATTAAAAAAGGTGGAATAAGGAGTGCATCGACAAACACTGAACACTGCTCGTACACAGAGGATGTGGCTCTGGCAGGCAAAGGTTTGTGTTTCTTTACCTTCCACAACAACATGGCCTCTGTTTACATTCAAAGCACCAGGGCTTATGTGCAGCCTGGGCTGCCCTGTCATTAACACATATCCCAGCCTCACCCTCCCTCAGCAAATAACTCGCATCACATCACTCAAGATATACTTGTCAGCCAGAGGAGCAGGACAAGAGCTATACATTAGGTTAGCAGCTTGCCATTTTCTCGGGAAAAACATCACCTCTGCTCCTACCATGGAAGCAGATCTCACTGCTCCCTGCCCAGGAGTGTCACCAACACTTTGGCAGCAGGAACCACTTCAACATTTCAGGTCCCCAAAAACAGACTAGCAGAATCAGTCAGGTCGGAAAAGACCTCTGAGATCATCGGGTCCAACCTGCAACCAATCCCCACCTTGTCAACCAGACCAGAGCACTGAGTGCCACGTTCCTTGAACACCTCAGGCATGGTGACCCCCACCACCTCCCTGGGCAGCCCCTTCCAAGGTTTAACAACCCTTTCCGGGAAGAAATTCTTGATGTCTAAACTGAACCTCCTCTGGCACAACTTGAAGCCATTTTCTCTTGTCCTGACACTTGTGACTTGGGAGAAAGACGGATCCCCACCTAGCTCCAAACTACTTTCAGGGAGTTGCAAAAGTGAGAAGGTCTCAGCTGAGCCTCCTCTTCTTCAGGCTGAACCCCCTCAGCTCCCTCAGCCACTCCTCATAGGACTTTTTCTCTAAAACAACAGCAAACAAGCCAAGGCATATCACCCGTGAGCTCCGAAAGCTCCGGACGTTTTCCTAAGGGCTCTCGGGACCCTGTTTGAGGGGAGAGCTTGGACTGGATGAGCTCCAGGGGTCCCTCCCAACCTCACCCATTCTGTGAAGTGGCTTTAAGGTCTGGGACCTCTGAACTGCCAGGACTCAGGGCCACCCTCAGCCATGAGGTTGTTGCCCACAAAATGGTATTGTTACCTGGTGTGCAGCAAGGCCATAATTACACACTTGAGATATTTTTTATTTCAGAGCTGCACAAGCCCCAGTGCTCGGAGTACACACATCAAGAGAGACCACCAGATTTTTCCCACCATAATTAAGACACAGGAATTCAGAGCTAGTAACTTTCCAAGCACAGCCCCTCTATTATGATTGATTACTAATTTCTATACAAGTTACATGGCCTCAGCTGACATCTACACATGCTCAGGCAAAGGATCTTCACCTAAGCAGGGTCTTTTTAACTTGTAGGTATGATTTTTATTATTATAATGATCATAGTTCAGCTATAGGGTAGACAAACTTTGAGTACTCTGTCGAGTTAGCAATGTATTCACAGATATACATCGACACCCTGATTTGCTACATTCTTAAAGCTTCTCAGTTCGCGGATGTTCTTGACTAGGGGGAAGCTGTCTGCTGCCTGTTCCACTGATTTAGGCTTGAAAGCATACAAAGACCTTACATCAAAAAACACCGTGACTTAAAATAATCCTGACATATTCCACATTTTGCAACCAGATGACACGGAAACACCGCGGGCAAAGCCGGGGTTAAGGCACTCAGGAGAACGAGCTCTGCCCTGGTGAGGGGCGCCCCTGCTCCCCGCGCTGCCACAAAATGGCGGGCGCCGCCTGAGGGGAGCGGCGGCGGCGGGAACGGCGGCGGCCCCGCCTGAGGGAAGGGACGCGGGGCCGTGGCAGCCGCTGCAGCGGCGCGGGGCCCGTCCAGCTTCCCGTCCTCCGCCCCGGCTCCGTATCGACACCGGCTCCGCGGTCCGGCCCCTCCGCCGCCGCCTCCCGCGGTGGTGAGTAGGGGAGCCCGGTGGAGGAGGTTGTTCCCAGTCCCTGGGACGTGCAGCTATGAGGCGGCCGGAGCTGTCCTCCGCCTCCCGCCCGCCATTACCCGGGCGGGCGCCTCGGACTGATTCGTCTCCTTCATTCCCCACCCCCGGCTCCTCACATCAACCCGTGTCCCGATAATCGCTGTTCCCCCCGAGGGTGGTGGGGGTGGAGGGGAAGTAGAGGCCGTGATCGGAGCCAGAGGGTGAAAATGACAGCGGCGGGCCCCCTCGGGTAGGAGGCCCGGGTCTTGTCCGTGCCAAGGCATTTCCATGTCTATGATCCAGAGTCTCCCGGCTGGCGGACACTTGGTTTAGCTGTGTTTTGTTTCTAGGCCGGGAGCAAAGCACGAGCAATGTGCTCACAGATCCTGGTTTTCCTCATGTATAGGAATGGCACCGGTGGGCAGAAGCCCAGCGGATGACCCACAAAGGACACCTGCAGTCACTCTGATCTGGTGGTAATAAAAGTGAAAGGAAAAAAAAGAAATCACACCTTGTTTCATTCTCAGTGATGGAAGATACTGATGTCTTTCACAGTCGGAAGCAGATTGATGTCTTAAAACTGTAACCGGATGCAGTTGTGACTCTGACCTTTTCTTTGTGCAACGCAGCTGTTGGCAAACAAATACACAGTATCTGTTCAGGGAAAATGAAATAATGATGCAGAGTTTCTTGTTTGGGTGGGCTTCTTAATACCAGTCTGGTATTTTTTTTCTCTTTGTTTCAGGGTAACCAAGTAAAGAAGTTATGAATATCGTCTGTGGTCTAAAGCTGCTGGGCAGGAACTGTGTTTTCTCTCATTTGGCTTCTTTGTGCAAGCAGGGGAAGTGCAATAATCTCTCTAGGTCTTACAGAGGATGGTGCCGAACTCAGGTCGACAGAGATGGATGCCAAAGGTTGGATTTGAGTGGAAGTGCTAGGAACTGTTTTCTGACTGGAAACCCTGACTCCTATAGAAACTTCACTGGTAAAGGACTGAGATGTCTTTTGGATGTCCCAAATACAGAAGTGTACAGGAATGCACAACATGGTTCAGGAAGGTTTTGCTTCCATTCTTCTCAGCTGCTGGAGGAGAAGATCCCATCCCTCCAGATCAGTTCTGGAGGGCAACTCCCACACCACTTTCCTGCTTGGAACATTCGGATCATCAGGTCTTTTCACACATCACCATCACTTCAGGCTGCACCAGTTCCTCTTTTCTGGATTATTGTGAAGCCAGCTCAGAAATTATTTGCCATCATTCTTGGCAGGTAAAGTACTATGTTACTTTCCTCTCAGTGCAAGACCCATCATGCAAAGTGTGAGTGTGGGGAGGATGGCAGGTGTGTTTGTAGTGTTGTTTGACTGACAGTTTGCTCAACAAGAGGTGTTGTTTCCATTATCAGAGGCGTTAGATGTATCTTTTGCTCTTTTCCTTCTCATTTACATGTGGTAGAGGGAATATACACTAAGGGGCATTCCTTCTTCTGTGGGAGGGAAGAAATGGAGTGGAGAGAAGCCAATTACAGTATAACCTCCTATAAACTCCTACATGAGATGAAGCTGTAATAGAGCATACAGCAAGGACAGACAGTAACAAAACTCCTTTTTAACTATGTCCTAAGTTAACTCTGTTTGTATCTTACAGGAGCATAAGAAAATGGTGGAAAGCACTTCCTCCTAATAAACGAGAACTCTTCAAAGAAAGTGCAAGAAAAAACAAATGGAAGATCCTGCTGGGTGTCAGCAGCTTAGGAGTTGTATTTGTCATGTTTTATTTTACTCACTTGGAGGAGACACCCATCACTGGGCGAGCTCGACTGATGGTGTTTGGCAAAGAGCATTTTAGGGAACTGTCACAGATGGAATATGATATGGTAAGATTTTAGACAGAAAATTGAAAGTACTCAAAAACTGTTGCTTTTTTTGGTGATGAGTTAGTCTTATATTAATGAGATGGGCAAACAAACCTTGTCCTGTCCTTGATGAGTTTTGAACTTCATGCTCAGAACCCTGCAGAGCTGCCCCCATCTGTTATGTCCTTCTCTTGTCCCCACCCTTTTTAAGAGTTCTCTTTCCATCTGGGGTACATAAAAGTGAAAAAGCCCATGACATGCATGGAGCAAGCATTCCTAACTGTTTCTTATTCACTGAACTAGTCCCTGTAATTTTGAGTTCTGTGACATCCTGTTGTAAAGTGAAACTTGATAAACCCTATCTAAGTGTATCAATTTCCTGTCTGTCAGAGACATGAGATAAGAACAGAACAGGTACAAGGATATTTTCAAATTACACGTTTTGTATGAATTTGCGCACTTCAAAATTACAACTGATGAATTTTTTTTCAGTGGATGGAGCTATATAAAAATCAAATGTTACCTGAGACAGATGCAGGCTACCAGGTTGTGGAGACAGTTGTTGGGCATTTATCTGAAAGCAACAAGGACATCCCTGAAGTCTCAGCTCTCAATTGGGTTATCCATGTGGTGGATGAACCAGCTGTAAATGCTTTTGTGCTTCCAGTAAGTTGTACACCACACAAAAAATTAATAATATTGAAACAGCACTTGATGTGTCTCCCACTTAATTTTTATTCTCTTTGTTTACAGAATGGTCAAGTGTTTGTTTTTACTGGGTTGCTGGATGCAGTTTCTGATATTCATCAGCTGTCATTTATTTTAGGACATGAAATAGCTCACGCTGTGCTGGAACATGCAGTAAGTCTTTAAAGAAAGATGTCTAATATTCTTAAATTATTAATTCTAATTACTCTAATTATGATTTCCCCTATCATTACCAACCAAGTTTTCAGTGTGACTCTATCTAATTAATGCAAAATTGAGTTTGAAATGAGTAGTCTGTTACAGTAGATCCTTATTATTCATGTAGCACTTAATAATTGTCAGAAGACCTGTGGTAGTCCTTGTTAACACAAAGGCTGCCAGGGCTTTTTTCATAGCTATACAGGTGGATTGTGGCTCACTTTTAAGAGTCATTTAGAACTTGGTCTGCAGATCCCTCTCTTACAGCAGACATAAAGAACTGGAGGTACTCAGCAACTCAAAACTCTTTTACTCCTGTAATTGTTTATCCCTGCAGAAGTAGATACACTTTAAAAAAGTATCCTAAAATATGTGATACTGTTATTATTGTAGGACACAGTTTTAGCATGTGAAATTCTAGAATACCTGGAGCTTGGTTCTTGTATGATTTTGGTGACCAACAGTTCACATCATGGTTTCTTGGGCTCAGTTGAGCCAACCAGCCCTTTAAACTTAAAAAAAATATTTCTTGTAATAAAAAAGAACTTACCTTATTTGTATGGAGTCTGTGTTACCTGACTGGCACAAAGAGAAGTACTGCATGATGCTGCTTGTAAATGCTCTGATCAATTTGTTGCAATGTCAGATAGAGCTCTGGAAAACAGAATAATCTCTTAGATTCTGAATTTAAAGGAAAGCAGCAGAAAATAAAAGATAAATACATTATGTGTACTTATCCCCTTATCCCATTAGTGATCTTGTCTCAGTGATGTCTTATCTCTTTTCAAATTAATGTAAGGAACAGTCTTTGAGGTCTTTTTATAGATTTTTTTTTCATTAACACTGTGGTGTTTCACAGCCTTTTTACTAAAGAACTTTTTCTGCATGTTGTCACCATCCTACTTCAAGCTTTGAATCTCTCAGAGAGGCTGATAGACAGAATGTATTTGTTCCAGCTGTATCTATTCAGCTTATGTGAATTCTGGCCTGAAAGTACCTTCTATCCAACTGGATTTTAATTTTTTTTGGTACAAGCAGGGAATTTGTGCTTGCCTTGTTCCTGTGGCAGCATAGTAAAAAAAAAAATCAGTCATTCTTAGTCTTTCCAAATTCTGTTAAGTTCTAAAGAAATGTCAGACAGTAAGGAATGAAAATGGGACAATTTCTGTTTGCAGGCAGAGAAAGCCAGCCTGGTTCACTTCTTGGATTTTCTCTCACTCATCTTTCTCACTATGATTTGGGCCATCTGTCCTCGTGATAGTTTGGCAGTAGTTGGCCAGTGGATTCAGAGCAAGTTGCAGGAGGTAAGACTGACTGACACTTTGCACTGTCCTTCCTGACTTCCTTGGAAAGACATTTTTAATCTTTTGCTACACTAAATACTAAGCTTGGGGAAAAAGGCAAGAGGAGGAATGTAAGCAAAAATTAATGTTTGAGTCTGTTTTGGAACGAGATATGTTTTTATAAATCCAATTCTGCTTTCATTGATGCTGATTTTCATTTGTCATGTTGAAGAACTTTAGGTTTCCCTAAATGACTGGATTTAGTTGCACAGGCTGTGGGAACCTGCTTGCCAATTAAGACAGATGATTGTCTTTTAGAAAGGTAACTTGTCCTTTAAAGTTATATATGGTAAAGTGCCATGTTTTTATTTTAAATAGGTGTTAAATTGTTCCTAAACCAAATAAAATATATGGAATTCTTTAACTATATTGTTAGTGGTAAGAATGATTTCCAAGATTAAAAAAATTGGGAATCTAAACACCCTTTATACAAATCATGCTACAGAACAAGTTACTAAAATAATCTTTTCAGCCTGAAAATACTTCAGCAGAGTAAAATTTAGAGGCTTTCTGGTGCCAGTTTCCTTCAGCACTTTAATTTACTCTCTGGACAGTTACTGATCCATTTATTTTTTAAAAAGCGTGTTTTTTAAATAGAAATTTGCTTAGATCATAAAACTGGAATCTGAATTAAAATGAAAGAGCTCTTTGGTTTCTTTGACTTGATGCTTTTCCTGAGATTTCCCCCAGTTCCTCAAAAACATGAAATTAAACATAACCAATCTGTTTTGGTAGTTCATATGCTAATGGGTTCATGTGTGGATTCTGAACATAAATTATCTCTAAAGAGCTTGGATATTTGCACAAGTAGCTAAGAAACCAATACATTGATGAATGCTAGCCAGCATTTTGAAGAGCTGAATTTGGCAAAAACAAAGTGCGAACGAATCCTGAGACTGCTCATAATTTAGACAGCAAGATTCAACTCCCTGTCAGCATCCCTTCTCCTTCCTACAGAGAATGGGTATTTTGGCATCATGGATTGGAGTTGTGCTTTAGACTGGAAAGGGAATCTGGGTTTAAACTCCAAGTCCTGTGCAAAGGAAACGTTATCTATGGGATACTGTCCTGGTTTAAAAGGCTGATCAAACTTCAGTAATGTGGAAGTGATTAATACTTGCAAAGCTTTCACCCCATAGACAAAAGAAGCTCAGTAGAAAATTCAGGTTTTTTTGTCACCCAGGCATGCAGGGTCTGTTTCCTCCATTCAAAATTTGGCTGTTGTGCTTACATGAAAGTGAATCTTTCCACACATTTTCTCAGGATGTTTGTCTTCCTCCTCTTCCATAACTGTATTTTGCTTTTTAAAGCTTTAGCATCCCATTCTGTGAAAGGGTTAGTTAAGCCATGTTGTACTTGCTTCTGTTTCAATATTTGTTTTTCTCTTATGTCCTTAGAGGCCTGACTTTCTGACCTGCTGACTATTGTGTATTTTTTATTATTGACTCTAAGTGATTCTTTGCAGGCCTTCGGGCATGTGAGCTCTAGTTCTGCCTTTCCCCCGAAGCTAATGGATTTTCTTTCCTTAATAAATTGTTAACTTTTCATATCACATTTATTTGGGGTTGTTCTTTAAATGTGTATTTCTGGACTGAAGCATATTGGCTTTGTTATAGACCAGCAGTTATTTTATATGGGAACTAGAGCTGAGGAGTTGTTCTTGGAATAACACAAAGCATGACTCTGAGTTTTTCTGGTCCCACATACCAATATGTACAGGTGCAATACTTTATAGTCCTTTTTTGTCCACCTCACACCATAGGATTTGTCTTTCTGGTGAAAACTTGTGATTTGGGGTAGTCAACATATACCTGGAACTCCCTTTTCTTTAACATACACAGTCAGCTCTGGTAATTGATTTGAAAAATCAAACCTCTCTTCTTTTTTCATGTCTAATTTCTGACAAGGATTTTAGGTCAGAGTCTGAAGTTCTAATTTTTCATTTTAGCACATTCACAAAAGATTTTTTAAACCATTTCATTTTTCAGTAGCAGATAAATACCACTGTGTGTTAAATGCCTCAGGACTCTTGTATGTTACCAGTTTCATTTCCATGTCTAAAAAATGTTTAATAAATAATCAAATAGTTTATCTGGCTAACTGAGAAATGCTTCAGGGATATATGACAGACTAGCCAGGAGTTTCCTTGCTGTTTAGTGAATATATGTACACCAACAGACCTGGAACACTTTTCAAGGCAGTAAAAATGTATTCCACTTCAAGGAATGACTTTATCATAAGAGGGTTTAAAAATATATTTATAATTGCAGCTTTTAAGGTCTATATGGAAACTAAGAATTTAGAAAGTGACCTCATCTCTGCTTATTTCTAAACCAGCATGTTTGGCTTTAAAAAACCTTTAGAGGATCAGCTTTGGTTGGCTTCTATTTTTGACCTGGTAAGGAAAAGCTACCACTACTACTTTGGAAAGTAAAAAGTTACAGTTATCTTTATGTACTTAAGGGATTGGACCACTTCTTTGGTGCTCTTCATTTCAAACTCTTTTGTGGTTTGTTGTTTGTTTTTTGATGTTTTTTTCCCTGAAAGTTTTAAGGAGGACATATTTCTATAGGCAGATAAAGGGCTGATAAAACCTTTTTGAGCTGATAAACCTTTCTCTCTTCTCTAACCTTGCACATTTGCCATTCTTCAGTTCACATTTCCTAATGGATGACTAAACCAGGATGTTGTGACAGGTTCCTTATCTCTGCAGGAGCAGGCTGTTTAAACAAGTCCTGATTTGCATTTACTATAACATGACAGACTAGGGCAAGGCTGCCCAAATCTACATGAATTACATTTGAGAAAACCACCACTGTCTGTTAGTGTGTGTTAATGATCTAGAAAAATGGGAGAGGAGTTTGGTTTAGCTTTTATGGCTTCTGGTTTGATTTCTCAAGGGTAATTTACAGCTTGTGTTAGGGATAATCATGGCAAAGGAGTGATTTCTGCATGAAAATATTTATGGCTACATTCCTTATTGTGGGCAGTTTGCCATATGAAATAGATGATACCAGGATTAAAGGCATCATAAAAGTTTAGGGAATCACTGGAATTTTTTACATGCAGTTGCTGCAACAAAAATCTTGATGCCAATAAAAGAGTGAAGTGAAAAAATTCTGGTGTAAAGTTGGGATTGAGCTTTCAGTTGCTGCAAAATGAGATTGGCTGCTGAGAGGGCCTATGAAAATATGTCTAATTTGAATCAATTTCAACTGGATACAGGATCAATGAGTTACATATAATGGAATTAAAGATTCCATTAAGAAAACTAATACTGATCACATGCAATGTGAGCATGACAGATAAACCCCACTTCTTATGAGAAGGTTAAAAGACCTACAAGGCTCTATCTTTGTGCACACCAAGAAACAGAGCTTTGATGTGCTTCTTTGCAGTTCATGTTTGATAGACCCTACAGCAGAACCCTGGAGGCTGAAGCTGATAAAGTGGGACTTCAGTTTGCAGCAAAGGTAACTACAACTGATGAGTTTTATTAGCAATAAAAATAAAATTAGCAAAAAAAATATGTACCAGACTTTTTTCAGTTTCTATTACAATCAGAGGGAGGTTCATACTTCATATGAAGTATGTAAATTTTTGAAGGTGCGTAGATTTTTGAAGTGGTGAGAAATAAAATAATTTTTTGGGAAAGACAAAGTCATTCTGGCTAATTGTATATAATAACATTGAAGGGTGAAAAGTTGTGCATTACCTGCACAGTCTACTGTTTGTGTAGTTTATTGCTATTAGAAGAAAAGCCCATGCATTCATAAAAAGGAGAATGCTAAATGGAGATCTTCCATTAGTAGGATTTAAGCATACATAAAGATTTAAGCTAAATACAGCCATAACAACTGTGCAACTTAAAGTAAGACAAAAATGGAGTCAGAAGCTACTCAGCATTTTTTTCATAATTTTTTTTTTAAGTTCCTTTCTTTTTTCCCCCTGAAGAAATTTATTCTGTATTGAGGAAACTGAACCAACTCTTTGATTCCTGGATGAGTGCAAGAGACCCAGATGTCAGATACCAGCGAGAGCAGCACCATCTAGTGTTAATATTTCATAAGCAAATTTTCCTTTTAATAATTATTAATGTTTCTTCAAGAAAGGGGTTTTAAAATTAATTTTCATTCTGGAAATAAAACTGCATTTCTAATTTGAAATTGTCTAAGGAAATAATACAATCTTTGAAAAAAATGTAATTGCTGTGTTTGTGCTCACTGCTTTCTAATACTGAAAAAGTAGGGCTGTACCAGAAAGAAATAAGTGAAGTGACATATGAACATTTCTCTACTTGTGCAGATAACCTTTCCATAACAATAATTTTATTAAATAAATTCAAAGGATAAAGCACCACATCTGTTCCCAGGATGGGGAATGGGAGGAAGCAATTCTCTTATTCTGACTACTTGTATCTTTTTTTTCTTAGCAAATGAAAGTCATTGTAAGAGATCTTATTTATTTTTCTCCTTCACTTAAATGTAAAAATAGAGAAGTCTGTGGTGATACACAAAAGCAATTCTAAAAATTACTGTTCCATGACTTTCTATGGTTAAATATACACTTCTTGAAGAGAGTCAGGTATTCTGCAGAATTACTGTTTTAATGTGTCATGGATTCCACAGATCACCCATGAAAGGCCATGTAATCATTTACAGGAAAGCATTTCCAGTAAATTTTTAGGTATATATAAGCAAGAATTATTATCACCTTGTATTTTTGACTCTCAACCTTTTCCTGTAAATTTGCCCAAATCTGTTGAGGTGATTAGTTTGTTCTAGTAAATATAACTTCAAATTTGCAGCTGAGTTTTTTTTTAAGGAACAAGTATATGCCAGAAGTTGTAAACCTTTTCTTCCTCCTGAATTTTATTAATTTTGGTGTAAGTTTTTTATTAATTCAGGTGTAAGTTTTTTAAGATCAGTGAAGTTACACAGGTGTTAAAAGGAATAGATCCAGTGTGTGTCTGCATGAGTTTTTTATTCCTTTTAGATATTTTGGAACAGCTTTTTCCTGTCAGGTATGAGGACCATATAAGGAGGTTTTAGAGACTTAAAATTTAAGATGTCTTTTGTAATTCAGTATCCATTAGACTATGTATTTATTACTTGAAACATACCATGGTGTTTCCATTTCCCTTCTGCTTTCAGGCTTGTGTGGATGTCAGAGCCAGCAGTGTCTTTTGGCAGCAGATGGAATTGGCAGAAGCCATTGAGGGGCAGCCCAAGCTCCCGGAGTGGCTCTCCACACACCCTTCCCATGAAAACAGAGCTGAGCACTTGGACCGCCTCATCCCAGAGGTGAGCAGGGCCCAGGGAAGGCTCTTTTCCTCTTAGGACAGTCGCCAGAAGTAGTTTTGTTGCCTTTCCCTGGTCTTAAAATCAAAACCAAAGCATGGTTTATGGGGAAAAGGTGTTTTTACTTTGGTATTTGTTTCAGCACTTTGTCCAGGTGGAATGCCCTGAAAATGATGCACACTGTCACACTGAAATAGACACACTTATAGGCCTTGAAAAATGAACATATTTATCAAAGATTTCCCAACGAGAGGCTGGAGTGAAGCCCTTGTTCTGAGGAGCCTTCCCCCTGGATGGGCCTATCTGAGTTTACAAATATAAGTTTTGGAGAGGCCCTTGGTGTCTGGGGCTTCCAGGATGTTTGCTCTCCTGGTTTAACAATACCGTGGGTCTGAGCTGAGTTATCAGCCTTGGGAAGTTACAAGTGTGTGGGTTAAAAGCACTAAGAATACACAAAACTGTATAAAAGAGTATATAAGATGAGTATAAAAGAAAAAGCAAAAAAACATTCTGGCATCAGTTTGATATTAATTAATTAATTAGCTGCTTTGGTATTGATTTACAATTTACTCTGACAGCACCATGCTTATCTTTCTCTTTATCGTTACATAAATTCTCCATTGCAAAGCATTCAACCTTAAAGGTTTTATTAAATGAGAAAAAAGTAAGACAGCACAGGTAAAATGTAATTATATTGTAAGTTGTGGCTTGGGGTTTTTTTCTGATTTCTGATCATAGTGTACTATTTTTGCTTTTGAATGGCCTTCTGGTATAGATGCGACAGTGCCACAGGTCTCATCCACACCTTCTGTTTTTTATTTTGGAAAGGCAGTTTTTAAGTTGGATCCCTAAATTGTCTTGACTTTTCTTGCTTTTATAGCAAATAAAAAAATAAAAGAGAGTGTTAAAGCACTCCACTGCGACACTGTTTTTCAGCAAGTTAAACTGTGTTTGGAAATACTCTTTTTTATAACCAACTAGTAATTTCTTCTATTTTTTTTAAACTCTGTGTCACTTTAAGCCATTCTCAGTTCCAAACTGTAAAGACACTTGAAGATTTATTGGCAGAGGGAACACTAAAATGTTGGTGTTTGCTGACTTCAAAGGAGTAAAAGAGAGTTTCATGAATCCTTTGATGAGAATGAATACAGTAAATATTCTAAATGATGGCATAAATCAAAGTCAGCATTAGGGGTAGGAGGCTGGAGAGTGGCTAGACTGGATATTTCAAATTAATATACACAAAGTCTGTAGTTTGCAAAAGGAGGCTGGGAGAATGTTTTTGATGGATTTTCTAACACATTAGAACAGCTGAATAGAAAATGATTCTTGTTGTGAAGCCTCAGTTTTAGCTAGATTGAACATAAAGGGTTCAGGATCGTTTATTTTCATATAGTTGTTGACTGGCTTATAAAGAGGTAATGAAATAAATTACTTCTTATGTTCTACCCCAGGCCTGAGCAAATAAGTTAAATAACTGAGCAACTGTGTAGAACTGTTATTTCTGTCTCATCTCTTGTAGTTTAGCAGGTGGAGCAGCCCTCATTTTTTTATAGCTACTCTCACTTCCAAGAGCCGGGAACATCTTCCAAAAGATAATTGAGGGGGAAGATATTTTCATTTGCCTTTTACCTTAAACATTCTTTGGAGTAGGATGAGAAATCAGGGGCTGAAGGCCTCCTGTTTTTAGCAAGTTCACAAGATAAGAGGTTGGCACTACAGGAGTGGAATAAAGATGAAAGAAAGTGTGTAGAGGTGCTGTCAGAGGCTTCTTATCTGAGGCACTGATGTCCCTTCTTGGGGGAGCTGCTGCCTTCAGGCTGCATTTCAGGCATGGAAAGGGAATCCCAGGATTTATTGTTGCTCAGTATCAGCCCCTTTTTGTTTCATTGTTCACATACTTTGAGCTTTTTAGAACAGGATGTTTACCATATATTAATTGCCATTAGATACTCAGAGCTCAGGGAGAGAAGCCAGCTTATCAAAAAAGACCTTTTTATCTCTAGTATCTCTCTGGGAAGAAACTTCCCTCAGACTCAGTGCCAGATCCATCATGAGCATTACTTGGTTTCATGTGCTGCTGGTTTTGGAGCTGAAATGGTTTTCAGGACAATACAATATCTCTCATTAGACCAGCTACTATAACTGGGACAAACAGGGATGGGCTTTTGGACTTCTCATGCCACATGAATGTTTCTCTACAGACTTTTAAGCAGGTTCACAATAAATCATATAAAGTGAGAATTTTTTTTCAGGTAATAAAATGTCACATCTCAATGAGGTGACTGAGCAGTGTCAGAATTGTAAATTAAAATGGGACTATCACACTTTGCACACTTTATGGGACTATACCCTTTCAAGTAATTAAAAGATTGGGAGAAAATCAAATGAGTGTTAAAGATCTTGCATCTGCTTTTCTGAGCAAGTTGGAAGCTACAGGCACACTCAGGAATCAGTGAACAAGGGAGGTATAAGCAGTTACAAAGTGGTGCTGTCCTGGAAATGAAATAAAGCAAATGAAAAAGATTTACTATGCTTTGAAAGTATTTTCCCCTCAGACAGGGAAATGTTTGGATTGTAAACCAGGAAAACAGAGTATGCTCTTAAAAAGGAAACTGAAATCTTTTAGAATTCCTACATGGAAGATGGAGAGATGCATTCTATTTTCAGAAAAAGAAATCTTAAAATAATTTTGTAGTAGGGGAGAGGATGATCATTGTTCTGGAGAGGGAGACTGTGGGAGTATAGTGCCAAAGAGAAGCTACAGGATCTTCTACTTCATATCAATGTTTAATTTTCATGTTCTCTGACTTGCTGCAGTGTCTATTTCCTAGTGTGCTGTTCAAATGCAGCATTGTACATCAGTGGAAGCCTCAGCTAAACTGAATAAAGCAGAAGGTTATCTGCTGAGCCTTGCCTGTGATACAAAAATTCATCTTGATGTGACATTTGCTTTTTTAGCACCGTGTTGTTGGCTCAGATTCCAGTTTTGATTCACTGTAACTCCTGTTTCCACTTTCTTAGGGAAATGCCATGGTGAGATCATTTAGAGACTAATAATGAGTTGGGATATATCAACTGTACCACTTGCCTTGTTCACTAGGTGAATTAACTTGTAAAAAAAAGTTAATTCATTTACTTTGGCAACACCTGTTCTTGTCAAGTCCACACTGGCTGCTTATTATTTTATTAATTTTTGTGTAGTTAATGCTTTTTCTTCAGTCTGCTCTCTTTTGGTATGGAAGATACATTTATTTTGCTTCCTTTTTAAAAGTGGATTGGTATATTTGCCCTTTACTTATAATAGGCATTACTTCAGATAATTCTAGTACTAGAATATGTAAATAAAGCCATATCAATGTGGAAACAAGAATGAAAACCACTGACCTGCATTTCCATCGTCCCCATAAAGTTATTAAATATTTTGTCACATATTTTCTTTTCTATGCCAACATCAGTGGAAGATGGGAAGTATTAACATTATATATAAGCTGCTTTTCTTCTCTGTGCAGTAAAGTCTATCAATTCCTTTAATCATCTTTTTACTGCTACTTCATTAAGTCACTAAGGGCTTGAGAGCCAGCAGGTAGCCTGGTATATGTGACAGTGTGAAGGATTAACACTGGAAGTGAAAAATCACTTACTTCTGTATTTGTACAGAAGCTGGTAGGCTTTACATGAAGGTGATAGGATAAGGGACACCTCCCTAATTCTTCTGCCTTCCTTGCTCCCAAATATTGCAGGATGTGACTGTGGTTATACTGGTAAGAAAACCAGCTTCAACTTTGTTACTTACAAGCAGGAGTTGGGATGTTTTATTTGGGATCTCCTGAACAAATAGGGAAGCAGGTGGGCTGCTCTCACTGGAATATGTAGTTACAGCTGTCCTGAGCAGGGAGGTGATAAATTAACAAGGTTTTTCTTTCCATATCTGTAGTTTTTGCTGTGGCATGTGAGGTGATGGTGTTGAATAGCTGCCTTTTACCCCCTTGCACAGCTTTATGTCTAGCAAGAACTCAGACATCCACAGGGTAAAAATGTTCACCTGAAGTACTGGTTTTTATCTTTGCTGTTGGGACTTTAGATGAGTGAAACCATGGAAATAGATCAGGCACTGTATAGGCATGAAAAGCCAGAGATACAAAATTGCTAATTTAGTTTAAAAGAGGATTATGTTGCCTATTCCAGGATAGAGCCTAAATCTTTATATTCCCATTTGCCTTGAATAACACTGCTTGACATTAATGCAGCCTTGCAGCAGCTTATGTTCTAGAAAAGAACAAGAGAAAACTCTTGGTTTGTCATAAATGTCAGTTTAGAAATTAATAGGTCACTGAAGCAGAAGAGTTTTCAGCAGTACAGTTACATTTGGTGACTACATGGATGATCACGCTGTAGAAAAACAAGCTGTGAAGCTTTATTCATATTTTTTGAAACTTAGACAGGAACAATATTTGCATGCCTAATCCAGACTTGTGTATGCAGTGATTTGAATTTTACATTTCAGCAAGAAACAACTGGAGAAACTCTTGCTACATTTTTGGAATGTGTCTTTTTCCAGAACCATTTGTTAACTTTAAATTCTATTTATTTCTACCCATTTACAGCAAACCTTATCAGTTCACTGTAGTAAACTTAGGGGAGATAAATGAGATAAATGTTTTGGAACCTCCTTATACACAAAAACAAAGACTTAAGAAGCTCTGCTCTTCTATTTTAAAATCTGCTGTAGTAAGATGTTTCCAGTGCCTCCTGTGGAAGAATATCAAAGTGTTTCAAAGTGATGGGCAAATACTTATGCAGAGCTCTACTGGAATATTTGATTTGCTGTTTCAGACAGAGCTAGTGGATATAAAGCAGATTATAAAAATTTCTGCTCTGTCTAAAGTGCAATGCTAGGACTGCTATAAAAATTGTGTTATTTTCTTCCTCCTCATGAATCCATCTAGAACAAATTAATCAATGTGTGTTTTCTGCTGACTGTCCCAAGTACTGGCCAGGAGGCACCTGGCTACAGCTCAGGACAGGTCTGGCCATTGCTTTTCAGGAGTTCATGTTTATGAAGTGAAGTGGAATAAAATGTATATTTGAACTGTTTTTTCTTTGAAAGGATTAAAAACAGAGCTGGATGTGAAGGTGCTTATGGTTTATGCTGTTAACTGAGGCCAAGACAGATAATATTGAACAAATGTGACCATACCACAGTGACCATTGCTTAATGGTAACCATCAGACTTGTTTTGGTCTTGGTGTTTTGTTTTGCAGATCTCAAAAAAGTAATTCTCAGTAGAGGTGTAGAACCCTCTAAAATTCTACATGTAATATTTTGCTATATGATACAATGATGCTATATGATTCCTTGATTAGTTTAAATGAGTTGTTGGAGGACCCATGGATGGCAGTAGTTCTGTGTACAGCTGCTTGCCAAGCAGCAGTTTGTTGTGTGCCAAACACACAAGGAGCTGCCAGTTTGTGTGGTCTATTTAAGGTATGTTCATCTTTGTGACAATGAACACAATTTAAGCATCCTTTAAAACAGCTGACTTTGTACAGGTTGGTATCAATTTCTCCACAGTGCCTTTGAGACTTGAGATTCATCTACTGTTGTGCCTTTCTTGGATTGCCAACAAGACAGGATGATCTGGGGGGAATGTGCTTGTCCTAATGAATTTTGGTTCTCTGGGAGATTCTCTGGCTCCTTTGTGCCCCTACTTTCTTATCTGTAAAATGCAAGCAATGGCACTCACTCAGTGAGCAGGACTAACTTAAAGTTTGGTCTCTTGCTGCTCATCTTTTTATCCAGAGAAATTGTTGCATTCAAGAGATGTTATTTCCTCATAACACTTGGAAGCTTTGCATCCAAATGCTTCTTGAAGATGAGATCACTTGTGTAACAGGACTTTAGCTATGGTGATGAACCAGCTGGATCTCTGTGCCAAACAGTTAAATGTCCATTATGTTATTAGAGATTTTTGTCTCCTTTTTTGAGTCAGACATCTATATATAGTTACATCAATAATAGAACATATCTGAGGAAGTGAATTATTCAGAGCCCTTTCTTTCTTGATGCAGTCATTTTCATTTACATTTGAATGTAAATGTAAATATAAATATAAAAATATGAAGCTGAATTGCAGTAATAGCCTGTGGGCTGGATACACCCCCACTTAATTAAATGGATTTCCTGCTGGGATTTTTCTTCTGTCTGAGGCATTTTAGAATATTCAACGTTTTTCTTCAAAGTAGCTTGAAAGGCCTACAGAAAGTTTCGTTTACAAGTGAATGTAAATTAAAAGGTACTGATGTGGACAAGTATCACAGAAAACATTGGAGAACTTCCTGTCTAATTATGTTGTACCTTTTAGAGTATCCATCCTTGGAGATCACAGTGTGAGAAAATAATTTCACTCTTCATTTTCCCCATTGTTTTTCCATATTGCTACACTTTGTCACAGGAATTCTTGGTTTCTGTTGAGAAGTTGTTTGGTAACAACTCAGGCTCATTATTACACTAACTAATGTGCAGATGCAAACCTGACTGGAAAGCCAAAGTCACTGACTGAAACCTTTCTTGTGTTTCCTATTTGAATGAGCTTGATTTGTTTTCCTATGTGTTCACAGGCTCTTAAAATAAGAGAGAGCTGCAATTGCCCATCTCTTTCTGGACCAGATCCTCGCCTTATTTTTAGACTTAACATGCAACGTCTCCTGGAATTGGCTGAAGCTCGAGAAGCCCCAAATTCTACAAAGCAAGAGCTCTCAAAACCAAAACTGGACTTTGCTCACACTCAAAAAGTGGAAGATATGCCAGTAACTTTTGCAGTTAAACCTACAAACTGATGACATTCATTTTCACTTTTTATGGAACTGGTGGTCCCTGAAGGTCTATCTTATAACACAAAATTATCTTTGAACCATGAAGAAGATGTAGCCACTCAGATTCTCCATTTCTTTTATGTGATCTCTCACTCAAAGCAATAAGGAACCATGCCCACACAAGAAGAGCAGCGTGTTGGAGCAGAAAGTTTCTTATTCATTAAGAGTTACTAAAATAAATCACTTCTCAGGGGAAAGATAATCTCATACAATCCAGTCACACAGTGTAATTTTCGGCTTTATCAGGCTCACCTTGATCAGAGGACAGATGAGCCAGAAGCGTCCCTAAAGCAGAGGGAAAAGTACAATTTTCATCACTTAAGTTATCTGATTTATCTTGCAATAATTTGGGTTAGATCTACTCAGCTTCATTTGAGAAATAATGAGGAGAGCTTACTGCTTGCTCCACATACAGTGTGTTTAAAAATATTAAGCTGAAAAGCGATAATAGCTATGGGCTAGTTACACCCCCACTTAATTAGGTGGATTTACTGCTGGGATTTTTCTTCTTTCTGAGGCATTTTAAAATGTGGATTGATTCAACATTTTGCTTCAAAGTAACCTGAAAGGGTTGCACGAAGTTCAGTTTAAAAAAATGAATGAAATCATTTTCAGGGGAGTCTTCCTTCTGGAAGAAGCACTGAAAGAATCATGGTAGTACCAGATGCTTTACAAAGACACCTCTTGTCTTTTTTAAATGATCAGGGTGCCTCATCAGAGAACAGTTTGCTGCCATAACATTTGATTTGATATATCCATTTGGATAGAAATGATTGCTGATGTGGAGTATATTACACAGGAGACAAATAAAGGTTTCTTGACTACACAGCTTTTGCAGATGACTTTATCATGAAAGGTGACTTCTCTTCAGGAAACTGGCATCTACTGCTGAGCATCCCTCCCTCACTCCCTCCCTCCCTTCCCCTTGAAGCCACATTTTTTATACCCTGGAGACAAATATGGACAATGTAGGTAAAGCTCTGCCTTTCAGGATGGGTGACCCACGGTACCCAGCATGTTAATCTCTGTTTGCACATGTTTGAATTGACCTTGCTTCGCAGTTGATGGAAATAATGAAATGTTGATCTTGCAGGAAGATGTAGAAAGAGGTGGCAGTGAATGAAAATAAAAAAGGGAAATCTTGTTCCTTCATCTGTTAAGAGGTATTTGCTTTTTGTTATTCATTTGGATCAAAACAAAAATCCCTTTCATAAATGGTAGTGTCTTACAGGAAGAAAACACTCAAAATATTTTACAGTGTATCCTATTTTGAAACATTCCTTTTCTATATGGAGAAGGATAGACTTAGTCATATTTCTTCAATTAAATCAGAATGTAAGCTTTTAAAAAGGAAAAAATAACCTATTCAGTGCTGTCAGTGAATTTAGTTGGAAAAACAGATTGTGAAACAAGTAATGCTTTCACTGACTTCAGTCAATGAAGCCAAGGTCCTTTGAGAAACACCAGCAACTCCCTTATCTCTATTCAGAGGTAAGTTGATGTCTGTGTACTGTTGATCATTCTAGGTCTGATTATATAGGTCTAGATTGGCTGCATATTGCTTACAAGCTGTTTTCCAAATCTCTGCTCAATCCTGCTGGCAGGAGGCAGAAGGTCCAGCCTGACCATTATTCATCCATCCATTTTTATTCCTCGTGACAGGAGTTTTTGTAACAGACATTCAGTGATGTGTTGCAGCATTTGGACATTGTCACCTGAAGGTAAACAGAAAAATACACCATTTAGATTTCCCTGTGGACCTCAGAGTTTATCCTGCAGCACCAAAACCCCAACGCTGCTGCCTCTCTCTCGCTCCAGTGTCAGAGCTTGTTTTGTTATCCAGGGCTGCTGCTTGACATGCAACTGGATGCTCATGTCTGTTAGGACTAAGGAGAACAAACAAGAGCTTTTACAGCATTCAAGTGAATTATGAAACTGCACAAATTTCATATTTCTGCTGTCTGTTGTAAGTGACTGAAGTATTGCAGTTGAAGGCTGGAGATGCAATTTTTAACTTCACCAAGGGAGATTTTTTAAAATTTGTAAGTAAATAGTCTTGTAACCATGATCATGGTGATGTGAGATAAATGGTTTCAAGGGAGGGGTAATTGCTTAATTAGACTATCAAGGGGATTATGTATTTTTTCCAACTATGCTCGTCTAATAAAACATACCCCTCGTTTTACAACCATACACACACATGTACAGAGTGCACTCACAAGAGTTAGGCCTCTACGCTAGAACACTGTATGTTTAAATATTGCTCAAGTTGTTTCGAATGTGTAGTTTAATATGGGATGTTGAAAATTTCGGGGTTTACTTTACATTTTAATTCATCCCTGATATTTTCTCAAAGGGTTTCTCCTTTGTGCTTCACTTGTGTCCAACACAGAAAGTGCCTTATGTTCATCTGCCTCTTGGAGGGAACTTTTTTTTCAAGTTTTTACTGAATACTCTATCCTGGATCTGCCTGTATTGTTAAAGTATTTTCTTTTTTCTTTGTTGAAAAGAAAAATCATAAAAACTTTTCCTTCCATAGTAAACATTTCACTTTTAAAGTCAAAGAAGATATAATAATTTTAAGTTGTGTAGGCATATATAGTAATGTACATAATGTTAATATATAAACTATATTATTATTAATCATAAAAATTTCAAACTATATCCTTTAGGAAAGGACTATATCCCTATGGCTGCAAGCTTTGATGATCTGCAGAAACTTTCCATTGCAATAGTAACTCACTGTGGCTCAGGAAAAGCAGATCTAGAAGTGTTGTTGAGGGAATTCAGTGCTTGGAAAACATGGCATGTAAGAGGGAGAATAGTGGCCAAAGTGAAAAATGGTAAGATAGGCCAGTAAAAATTAATCTGGATTTTCACCTCCAGTACTTTGTGCTGCTCTTCACAGCTTCTTGCTGGAAGAATAAATACATGGTACAAATGTCACTCTTAATGCATTTACTGTAGTGGAAATATTGGCAGATTTTATGACTAGGGGAGTTGCATTCAAGGCAGTCCTGCAATAAAAATGGCTCTTTTTACCTTTTGGTTTATCAAGTTTACTCTTTTGGTTTGTTTTGTTTTGGTTTTTCGTTTTTTTTTTCTTTAAACTTGAGATACAGAAGTGCCAGGAAAGCAAAGCAAACAGCTGTTAGAATGCTCTTTGTTCTCCAATTCTGTTTGTAGTCACTAAAGGAGAACAATCCTGCAAGCCTGATGCTTTTTCCATAGATTATGTAGGCTGCCAGAGCCTTTTTTTTTTTTTCTGGTGTGCTGTTTGTATCTCAGAACCCTTGGTTGAAAAACTGTTTTCTCTGTAATAAGCTATTTTACAGCCATCCAGATTCTCTCTGCTGAATGTGTTTGTTTTTCCAGATCTTGGGAGCATTTGAAAGGGGAGCAGGATGATCACAAAGTGTGGTGATGGTAGAGGTGACAGGGTGACCTTAGTAGTACAGGGTGTTTTCTTTACCTTTCCAATCCATATTGCAGAGTTAAACACTCACAGGAAGGACTGATATTAACATTTTCTATTTATTTCTAGATCTCCTGAAGCACCTCAGAAATACAGTTGTTCCATAATACCTGCATAGGTGATCATTCTAACAGTTCTCTTGGAGGTATTGGATCTCTGGAAGATGGAGATTTTAGCCAACTCCACAGAAACTCAATAAAAAGAAAACTGGAGCTGGAATTTTGGCATTCAGAGCCATTCCTTAGCTTACACTCTAATGTTTGTGTGTGTCACCAAACCAGAGTCCTCACAGCAAATTAAAGTGCTGGGCTTTGGGTGATGTCTGCATTTATAAGTTTGTCTCCTTTCATTGTCTATCTGCAGAGGTTGGAGGTGTCTCTGTGCATACTCCACTAGGTTACAGTTATTTTCTCTTGATGTGGTTATTTCTTAGCTAGTTTCTCTTATGCTTAAACTGGTTGTTGTTTGCTCACTGCCCATCATCACTAAGGAGCTGATGCCTACATCTGTTGACATGCTGGTTATTTAATCTCAAAAAAAAGTTGTGTCTCAAATTTGTGGTTCTGCCACAAAATCAGGGTTTGCTATGTATTTATTGTCACATTACCTGTCAGATAAAGCCACATAAAAGTTGGCTACAATTCTGCCTTTTCCATGCCCCAGCCCCAACTATTCCTAGAGCTGCAGGTGTCTCTGCTGGAAAGAGCAAGGGCTCCTGAGAGAGAAATGAGGATAAGCAGAAGGGGCTCTTCACTAAGTCGAAGAGGACATGGGGCTGGATGTGCCTGTGATAACTTTATTGCTGGGGCTGACAATTGTTGGCAGGTCTGCAAAGAGAACTCACTGAGTGTCTCTGGTGTCGCTCGCTGCTGCCTGCACACACTGCAGCCATGCAGTAAATGTGCTCTTTGATCTCCTGGAGCCTGAGGCTGTGTGCCAAACCCAGGCCTAGCAGAATATTCCTGGCTCCCTTGCTCTGGCTGTGCTGGTTCAAGCCTGCTTCTCTTGGTACGAGCCAGGGGCTCTTACCCTGATTTATGGACATACACAGAGAATTGTTATCTCCAGCACATAAATTCATTATAACTATTAAACTAAGCTGAAATTGAACCTGTTGACCTGGAAGCGAATGGCTCCATAACATTTCATTAATCCTTTGAGAAGTTTAATTCCTGCTAATTTGATATTTCAGATACGATCTTCTCTACAGATATAATGGCTTAATTAGTATACATTACATGATGTCTCTTCACAGTACAGCGTGTACAGTATTTATCCACTAGAAAAGTAATTCAGTAGAGCTTAATTATAATACCCTGACTAGAGCATAAAAGTTGTAAAGAATATGTGCAGTAGTCATTATATTTTAAGCATAAACATTTTTCAAAGAGTCTTCTGTTTGTTGATATCTATTGCCTTCTGTAAATGATGGTCCTAAACATTTTGTTACAGCTTACTAAAATATTGACTGACAGCACTTTTTGGTTGGAACAGCAAAATCTATGCTATAGAAATCTATTTTGTAGCATTCAGCTTGCAAATCTTTTTACTGAAGTCTCCTGTTCAGAGCACACAGCTCAGGACAGTGGTGCCAGTTGGGACTGCAGGGGACAAGTAAAGAGGAAAGTAACAGATCTTCAGAATGTGGTCATTTTGCTGCTGCCTTCCTGTGGAAAGTCAGTGGAGGCACAGATGAGAGGAAACTGAGTAGTACCTGAATTTAAATGGCTCTTGCCCCAACCTAGCCACTCCCCCTCCAACCACTCTCGGCCATCTAAGACTTGAGTTAATTAAATTTATCTCTTTTTCCCTTCTAACAACATTGATCTATAGTGTATATTTGAACTCTAGGGAACCAGAGCTCCTTATTCCTACCTGGGATACGTTGTCAGATTTATTCCATGCATATGTGGAATAAGTAATGAACGAGTAAATGCTGAGGGAATAACGCAGTGTGGGTTTTCAGTCACCAGGTGGCGGCTGGGCTGCCCGAGCCGGGCTCAGGCCGGTGGATGCAACACCTGCGTGTTCAGTCCGGATTCAGTAAATTATCCAGGCGATTTTCCCTGAGTGTTAGCGGCAGTGACTCCTACCTAGAGTGAACTCGAAACATCAGGAGGAGAAAATGGACGTATTAGGATAGGATGTTCTTATTTTCTTCTCTAGATTTCTCTTATCTTTAGAGGATGAAGGATAATGGAGAGAATAAGAGATCAGCCAGACCAGTTCTGGAGGGATGAAATGGGAATTTTATTCTCTGGTCTCAGTGCTTGGTGTTCTCTCTCTCGTCCCTTCCCCCCATTCCATGTGAGGTGTTTCTTGAACTAAGAGGCTAAAGGGCAGTAATTGATCCTGGTGTTTTGAGGAGCTGAAGGTGTGTCTCTTAGATGTCAGAGACTGCCAGGTATTTGAAGAGCATCTTCAAATTCTGAGCCTGGAGAAGGCTTCTGTGTTTTCTTTAAGCACTTGAGCAAAATGGCAGATGATCCTCAAAGTGCTCAGGACCTCAGTTAACACCGTGTCTGGTGGAGTTTTGCCCTCTCCTTTGCTGTATCCTCAGCTGTATCACCTTCCCTTTACTTTGATCATGCAGACGAGGCCACAGTGCTTGAGTTTCATCGTCTTTTCATCCAAAAAGCTAGAAGGAAACAAAACCTCGAGAAGCAACAGGGTCTAATTTCCACTGTCTCAGTGAGACTTCTATTCTGTTCACATTGAAATCCCTGGCAAAAGTCCCAGTATTTAGATCTGGATTTCTCCCTCCTTAAAACAATCTTCTTCCTTTTGTGCTTTATCCTCTGCTTGTCAGAATCAGCTGATTATGAGCTCCTGCACAGATGACATTTTATCTGCAGTCAGCAGGAAGGAGGCATGAATTAGGGCTTAGTTAAAATCTTCAATAATTAGCCACAGAGGAAGGAAAACATCCAAAAAAGTACACAGAAGGAATTGACTTATTTTGTTTGACTGGGCTGAAAAGTTCAGCTTTAATGATAGTGGTTAAATTAATTATGTTGATTTGGTGACAGAGAAACTAGCATGTCCCCAAATGATGTGTATTACGTTTGAACCCAGATGAAGTAACTGTGCACTGTTGGTGATGTGTCAGTCACAGATATCAGGTATTGCTCATGTGCACTTGTCACCACATGCTCCTTCAGGATGTGATTCATGATGGCACAATTTTGGTAACACAGAGCCCTTAAGCCAGAGTTTGGATAAGTGCAAGGCTTTAGTGCTTTCTCAGAAATCTTTATTATTGTGAATAGCTGTGATGGACATGGTTTTGGATGCCTGTAGTGGGTTGTGATCTCTGTCATGAAAAGACACATTCTGCTGTAGCTGAAGTGTCCCCTGGGGCTGTGCTGAGATTGCTGCCCATCTTCAGCAGTGACTGCTGGCAGAAATTCTCCTGCATCATCACTCCCACACCTGTTACAGCTCTATTCTGCCTCAGCTGCAGCTTCAGTGACCAGAGGTGTTTGTGGGCATAGCAAACATCACACACATGTCCCTCTATGGAATTAGAGAACTTCTCATGGCTGTCTTGGAGTGTAGAATTTAAATGTGCTCCAGCTTCAATTCCTTGTGGCTGTTTGGTTTCTCTTGTTGTTCTGGCAAACTACTTTTGTAGTAACTAAACTGACATACTGGCCTCTCTGTTGGCAGCATTGCAGGAATGAGGATCCACTAAAATAAATTTCCATGTGGCTGTGGAAGCCATTGAGACCTAGAGACCTCTTGAGTTTGTGAGCATGTCCCAGTCTATCAGGCTATCCCTGAGGAGATCTCCATCTCATAACTTTGTGTTTCCAGTTTTGTCACTTTAATGTTTCATAGTGCCTGTGGGACATATGTATCAAGAGGCATCACATCTTGGAGGATGTTTCTGAATGGCCATCATGACCTGATCCATCCAGGACTTTAGAAGGAGGACCTGGAATTTGATAAGGGTCAAAAAGACTGCCAATAAAATGAGCACAGCATTAGCAGAGAGGAATATTCAGAAGGTTCTCATGCACTGACACCTGATAACACTGATAATTTTCCTGAGCAATAACAGATTTGGGTGTCTTTAAACTTTCCCTTTTATTGCCATTGAGGTGGAGTCAGGCTGTCACTCATTGCCAGCAGCAGTCAGGCATGGGTGTGAAGGGATGTGGGTGCTGATGAGCACAAGGGTCACACCAAGATGCCATAATAAAAGCATAGTTATTTTTAGAGGGAAAAAACCCCAACAAAATATTTATAGCATTTTTGCTTTATTTTATTCCACTAATAACACATTTTTACCATGTATAACTTTGTCTGCATAGAAACATTCTCTAGTGGTTTATAGATTTTCATATATCAAAAAAAGTTCCTTACATTTGGACTTGGTGTCATTTTTGTAATGTACTCAACTCTGTCTCATGGAGTAACACATGTGTTTAATCCTCTACTGCAGGATCCATAGGCACAACTCTTCCTCTCTACCACTAGGCAGAGCTGCTTTGTGATCTCTGCCTTCCTCTAAGGCTTCTCCCACCTAATCTTTCTTCTTATACCCTGGTTTTGTACTTTAAACTTGGCTGCTTGTGAAAACTGTAAGGATAAATCCAGATTATTAGTCTGTTTGATTCTCTGTTCTGCCTCTGTTTCCAAATAACAAGAAAAGCTTTAATGGCTGAGAGCCCAGGTGAGATGAGGTGACTTAACCTATGGCACGTGGCAGTGGCTGTAAGTAACACACGGCATCTTGAACTCTGCCTGCAGAGACTTTCACCCCGGGTGCCAAGGCATCAGTGACTCTAAATGTGCAATCCATTAGCATGTTTCACTGTAACTGCCTAATGAGTTGCAGGAATCCAGCCTGGAGGTCAGGGATGAAAGGCTTGTGTTGGAGCTGCTTAGTGAACCTGATTCCCCTGTCTTTAGAAGGTCAGAAAACTCCTTCACCAAGAGAACGACCTTTGCCAGGTCACAGGGACTGATGGGCAGCTTGGCCTGTGCAAATCCCAATTCTGAAACCAGTCTTGGAAGCAGAGAGGAGTGATTTCATCTTTTCAATGAGACCAGGATATTCTGTGTCTTTGTTAGTTTCCTAACCTAGGAAATCATGCATCTTTTAAAATATTGAATAACATGGAATAGAACATTCTCAGGTTAGTGCTGAAAGGTTTGGTATTGCAGTACTTCCTTTAATTCAATGGGATCATGTTTTTAATCTGCTCCAGTCCATCAGGGTGACCTAGTGAAAAGGGAGTAGGAAAAACGCAACAAAGAAACTGTCAATACCAAGACAATTTAATTACAGTATTTTGCTTCTACAAGAATTGCCTACATTGAGAATACAAAAATAAAAATCAGCCCCCAAATCCTTGGCAAAATGTAGCTTCTGCAGGCTTTCTGAGGTTTCAGACATTCTGGTGCAAAGGTACCTCATGAAGCTGTGTGTGATTTATAGAAAGGAAAGAGTAAAAAATAAAAAAGAAAAATAGAGTCTATATCTGTAACTGTCATCTTCACAGGTGGGCTTCAAACACCCAAAACTAGTCACCTAGGAAACTTAAAATCTTGCAGAATTTTCTCCTTCAGTATAAACATTAAAAATAAGCTCAGTGTTGTGATTAACTTTTTCAGTAAAATGTGTAGATTTGTACACTGCATGTAGAACACAAAGGTGAAGGGTCTGAGGTCTCTCCAAGTAGGAGGTTTGAGCTTTTTGCTCTTTCAAAGCCAATTAGGTTTTGGCCAAAGCTTTGTGGTAGAAGCAGAACCACCTTCTCCACCCCTACTCTTCTCATTTCATAGGTGCCATGTGGTTGGGGCTTTGTTCCCTCTCCTTCCTTTGATTTACACTGTCATGCAGACAAATCAAAGCCTACCCTTTATTTATTGCAGCTAGCAAGAGTGTGCTATAGACTTAATTCACGATATGGACTCAAATCCTTCCCTGGAGCAGAGTGGAGTACTTTGTCATTTGCAAACACACAGAAAGCACAGTGCTTCAGAGTTCCTGTAAACAAGAATAAATTCAAGGAAAATTTTGAATTACATGTGTAGTTTGAATGAATACATTGGAATCAGAGTAGCACACAGCAAGACGAATCTATCCATCATGGGCATTTAGTGTAGAGCCTGTATTTGCTTTTCTTTGCTATTCACATAGATTCGATCAACATCGCACTTCTGTCATTCGCTAAATACATGGGCTCTGCTCGGCGGGACAGCAGCTCATCAGTTACCCAGTGAGCAGCCTGTCACAGGGCCTGCACAGGCCATTTGTAACTGTCACATCCCCCCAGATCAGAATCTTCCCAGAGCCTGATCCATCCATGCCTTGGAAACAGGCTTGCTGTCCCTGAGAGCAGCCTTGCTGCTGTCACTGGGGGTGCTGGGCCTGGTGTAAGATGTGCAGCTGGAAAGTTTGGCTCTCTCGAAGTTGGAGGGTAGGGACCAGCCTGCAGCTCTAGTTTTTGTCTCATTTTCCCATCAATATCCAAGAATACTGGTACTCACTTCAACGAACTGATTTTGGAATTCTCTCTCTAAAGTAGTAGCCTGCTGTGTTTTGTAGGAGAGCTGCAGCAAAGGCATAGAAATCATGTTACAAACTTGGGCTGATATCTAGGCAAACCCAGGCACAAGTGCTAAGAAAGCTGCACTACCTAGAGTGAATCCCTGCCCCAATGCCAGGGTTTTTGTCAAGCCCTTTGAGATGCCAAACAACTGTGTGAGCATGAGGGAGCATGTTTATGTGGCTCATCATTTCTTTCTATGTTTCTGCCTTCTAGAGAGATAAGAATTAACATCCTTTCCTGAGTCTGTTTTATGCCTTCAGTTGCATCTAGACCATAGTAAATTCCTTAAATACAGCCAGAACAATAATTTGCAACCATAACTGATTTGGATCTGAAAGGGTTTGTTCTTTTCCCTCCACACAGTTCAGTTCTTTCAGCTCCAGCTGTGTTTCCTTGGACTTTTCTTCTTAATTCTTTGCAGGGGAGTCAAGGACTTTCATAATGATGATACTGGAGAGCAAAGCACAGTGTTAACATTATTTTACTCTCCTGTATCCTAAAAACTGCTGTAATGTGGATCATGTCTTTCATCCCTAATCTGGACTGAGTCCTCTTTCATGTCTTTTTATGATTATTGTTTTTATTAAATGGGTAGCTGATGCACTTAATTTCAACAGAGCAGGACTTGTATAGTGGCTGCATGTAGTTCTAAGCCAAAATTTCCCAGGGATTTTGTAATAAGGCTACAGACTAAGTGCTCTTTAGGACCTGCTGAAATACGCCTGGTTATTTGGATTACAGATTCCCTGAGGATTATTGACATTATAGGCTTGGTACAATATAATACTTCTCTGGGAACATTTGTATTCTGTCACTGCAGTAATGAGTGTCAATGAAAGAATTAGGGTGACCTAGGACATTTCACTCATGGATCTCTCCATTCTTCCCTTTCGTCACTATACCAAACAGAGGGGAAAGTTTAGTGCCTCTTCTTGTTCCTGGAAGATTGCTGATAAATTTCAGGTTCTTCTTCAAAAAATTATAATAGAACATTTTTCTGTCTTGTACACCTGTTACTCATTAACTCATTTAAGGTTTGTGATCATCTGGGGAATCCGTATCTGTATATAAAATATAGCATTTTTGTTGCTGTCACATATATGAAACCAGTGAGCTATGAGTGCACTGCAGTGGGGAGGTTGACCATGCCTTTAGATCTGCCTGCTTATGTCCTTTCTTCAGCTGGAGCTTTTGCCTAGGCAGATCTTAACACCTCCAGATGTCTGGAGGACTGTCCAGAGCATCTCATCCAGCATGGCTGCCAAAAGACCACGTTTTCCTTACATTTCTTAGCCCTTGCTCAGGGCAGCTGCAGGATGTGCTTCACGAGTGCATCAGCAGCGCTGTTACTCTCAGCAGCACAGGAACAGGCAGTTCTGCATTAGGAATCCCAGCACTCCTAGCAGACATCCAGACGAAATCTGCTGTTTCCAAGGGAGACCCTGTCACAGCCCAGCAGATCCCACTAATGCAGAACTGTTCTGGTAATCAGACTGATAGTTCTTATCCTCAATTTTGTGCCATTACCCCTTGATAGCTCCACTAAGGACTAAAACTTAATTTTGCTCTTGCATACCCTTCAGGTACTTGATGATGACACTGCATTTTCCCTTCCTCCTGTCTGCCCTGCATCCAGCCTCGATTCACACTGAATCCCAACACACCCATATCATTTATACTTTCACATTTTAGTTTCCAGTGAGTTTGTAAACATCTTTCTTTGACAGTGCCAGACAATTATCTACTCATAATTGTGTAGATTCTGTATCATTGAGTTATTTCAGTGACATTTCCCACTTAGGAAGGAAATGCCAGACTTTCATGGTGTCTTTGCTTTTCACAGCTTAGGTCAAATCCTGCCTGCACACTAACATACTTGCCTGCATGTTAATTTTAGTTAATAGCTATTCAGTAAAACAATGCATCTAGCTCAAGATATATGGCACAAATTAAGCTGAATGCCCAAACAAATTCAGCAACACACCCTGGCCTCAGCGGGCTCTTTAAGTCCAGTGTAACATCCATTTACATTGTTTTATTTCTCTCTCAAACTGTAACTTGTTCCCTGTGGGGTTACATTGACTCAGTTTCATTTTCACATTGTACTGGCACCACGATAGTCTTGCATTTAAATAGTCTCATTTCATTTTGATATCATGATGTCACCTCCACAGAGGTGTTTTGAGGCTGCCTGGAGAATTCAAAGCTTATGCCCAGGCAGGACCATCAGCTGACACATGGCTATGCTGCACAGCAAGCTCAGCTTCCATTTCCCAGCCCAGCCTTTTCTCTGGACTGATCACAAAATGGATTTTTACATCCTTTGAGCCCAGCTCCATCTGCCACTGGCAGAAAGCATTATGTGTATGAAAAAAATGGTCTCTGGGAAAGGTGATGGTCACATGCAGGTCAGCAGTAGCTGGGACAGGACACAGGCAGGGCAGGTTCTTGTGTCACTGTTGCTCCATGGCTGGAGCCAGCAGAGAATTTGCTGTTGTGTCTCGTCATGGTTAAAGCTACCTGCAAAAATCCCATTTTGCTGGGAAGGGTGAATCCATCCCCTAGATGCCGTGGAATGTCTCTGCCCTCCCACCTGGCTGTTCTGGAGCCAAGAACAGCCAGACATTAGTGAGCAGATGCCCCAAGCCCTTTGAGAAACACACAGAGAGTTCCTGCAGTGCCCCCTGTGCCCTGAATACCTCGGTTACACAAAGCACTTCCAGCTGTTAATGTCAACATCCCAATGGCAATCCCTGTACATCTGTCTGCACTCAGCATTTCACAAAACTCATCAGCTGTGTCCTGCCATGTGGAAATTTGTGCTAGACCACCCTCTCCCAGCTCAGCCTGAGCCACTGGGGAAAAAGGGATTCAACTTTCCACTGTCCATAGCCTGTCTCCAAGGCCAGGACACAGCTCTGTGGTTTATCCCACACCCTCAGCTCCAACAAAGCCTCTTCATGGCAGCAGCAGAGCCTGTACTTTAGGTCAAGGGGTTTTTTATTTATAGAGCTGCCATTAAATCAGTCTAACACAGTCATGCAGTATTTATGGTGAGATTAGATACATGACTGCATCCAAGGCAGAGAGATTTTCACTTCTTGATGGAACATTCAGTCTGAAAGGAAACCCTGGCTTTAATGTGTGTTTCTTTCCCTACTGCTATAAGATTTCCAGGGAAAAATTCAATCAGGCTCTTTGACTCTAAAGGTGAAGTCTTTGTGGTTAGTGTTTTTCGTTTAATTATTTTGTTTAAAAATAAATGAGTTCTGCAGCTTTTGGGCTTGAGGGTTGGTGGCTTGGTTTTAATTCTCTCCACAAGCAGTGAGACTACTTGGCATGAACCTAAAAAAGCAATTCTGTGAAGCTGCTGGGTTTAGGCATTTCTAGAATGATGCAAGAATAAGACCATTTGTTAGAGCTACCTCTGGGATCCAGTGCCTATGTGCATTTGTCAAAGGACACAATATTGAATGCTTCATTTTCCAAACACTAGGCTAAGATAAATTATATCTGGATGTTGAGCCTTCCTGATATAAATCAGTGGCATATCAATAATAGGATTCAGCTTTTAAAGTAAATGTGCTAGGATCCTTGTGGGAAATAGGCTGCATTTCATGGACTTGTGCAGAGTATTTTCAGTGGAGCCTGCTTTTTATTCTGGCCCTTGGACTAATGGGAAAGTAAGTGTAAAGAGACAACAAACTAAAAGGGACTGGAATGATGCTTTGGAACAAGCCTGGCTGACTGATGAAGCACTGAGAGCATTCAGAAGCCCATGCAAGTGCTTTAAGATTAGAGATGAGGAAATGATGCTTTTGAAAGGTCACATGAGACTTGGAAGTTAAACTGAATGGGGAAGGAAGGCAAACAATGTAAGGGACTGGTTATTTGCTGCACTGGTCTTTGGCTTGAGATGCCCAGGGTCAAATCTTCTTCTAAGTCTTAAATTACAATTAGTTTGGTAATTTGACTCCAGACTTCACTTTTCACACCAGGCTCTAGTGCAGTTCTGAAATCTGTTTGGTATGACTGACATTTTATATTGGTTTTAAAGTACTTTTGCTCACTTAAAAGGTCCTCAGAAACACTTTCATGGACTGTCTTTCAAGGCTGACTTTTCCCTCATGCTTTCCGAAGAGTATCTGCTAATTCTCCGTGACATTCGTATTCATCACAAACTGGAAATAGTAAAGGCTTGAGCTTCATGCCCTGTGGCTTTAAAAACATCATTCTCCTTAATGAGAGAATACTGAATCTGCTTTTTTGCTCTTTGAATTAGAAAGCAAATTCTGCAGTAGCTGATATTCTCCCAGGACTCTAAAACACAATATACAAGTTATTTATCTATGAAAGGCAGAAATTGCTCAATTCCTTATTTATCCCTGACTCAGAGATCCAGGATACAAAGAAGAGTGGGATTATTTTATCCTCCATGTACACCACACGTCAGCAGCAGGTTCACAGTTCCTCCACTGGCTTGATGTGATAAACATGGTAAATGGGAGAACAGGAAATAAAGGGAAGAAAAAAAGGCTGCACCCCAGATGGCAGAGGGAGTGAGAATAAAAAAATGAGAAATGAGCAAGTGGAAACCAAAGAAAGGAGAATTTCAGCAAAGACAGAAAACATGTGACAGATGAACATGAGAGCTGCAGTGGGCAAACATCCACTAACACAAATGACCAAATAGCAAAACCTCATAAACCCTTGTAGAGGGTTCCCTTTTTCTTCTTTAGAGACTACCAAAGAAATAGATTTGCTCTCCTACCCTTTCACCCCAGAGACTGGAAGCGGCCCCAGGACTGTACCGAAGAGTTCTGGGTTAGTTTCATTGCTTTGTCCCAGGCTTCCTGCTGGCAAACCCAGGCCATCGAGTTCCTGGAGTTGTGCTCCAGCCCAGCAGCAGTGAGTGATGTCATTGCTTCTTTGCCTCCAAAGGATAGAAAAACACATATTTGAGAACTGATTGGAGCAGACAAGGCCCACAGGGTGCTTGGTGCTATCATGGTATTAGTCCCTATTTGATTGCAACTTTATGTTCTTGTCGATCAAAAGAGAAGGTAAAAATATTTTGGGAGGAATATGCTGGGACATTTCATCTTGAAACACTGTCATTGTCACAGGAACCTCCTCTCTTAACTCACACTTGAAAAGGCTTCCCCCCCCCATCTGCTCCATGTAGATATTCAGACTGGACTCTCTGATTCCTAAACCCCATGTTTCATTGTAAATTAATATTTTACTGTGCCATGTAATGTGAATTAATGCTGGCCCTCTGTGACTCTACTTTTATTTATGCTCTCCAGGGCTTAGTGGTTTATGGGATTATAGAGTTAAACTCAACAAAGTAAAGAAAAGGAGAGTGAGAAATCATACTTTTACTACTACTGAGAAATGTTTATACAGCTGCATGTTTCTACTTCTTTCACAGTAAACATTGTTTTATTCATGCTTATTAGAATGTATTCCTGGGTGATAATTCATACAATGCGAGGCATCTCCCTTCCTTTTTGTATTTAATTATACTTATATTATTTGTTTACTGATGGCAAATACTTTCACAGATGAAAGTAGATAAAAGGAATAGATGAATCAATCACAGAAGATAGGAAAAACATGTATTCACAACAATCTGCTGGCTTTTAAAAACTGGGGCAAGCAAGAATGTGATACTTTCTAGTTACACTTACTACTGTCACTGTACAAGAACTCAGGACAGAGAACTGACCTTATCTTTGTTCCCAAAACTTTCTGTGCAGAACAGACCTATTAGGTTGGCTGCCATGAGGTCACACTGGGAGAGCAAAGGCTACTTAACCCTCTGCAAGGGTCAAAAATGCAACCTGGAATGTCTGGGTGGACAAATATCCTTGACTTAAGTCATCTGTGGAGCCAACAGACTTTCCAACAAATGTTGCTGTGAAATACAGTATTCACACCATCAGGAAGTGGATCTTTTACAGATTCATAAAATCTTGGCCACTGCAGCATCTCTTTAATACTTTGACCCATTAAATCTAATGGTGAGGGGAAGAAGTTCCTTTGATTACTGTTATTGATTGGTCCTTACTGGTGAATAATAACTTTCTTAAATAGAAACATTTAGAACATTCAGGGCACACTTTTCATTCACTGACACCAGTATAAATCCAGAGGCATTTGGGTGGATTTCAGGTTTATGCTGGTGTAACTGAAAGCAGAATTTTGCCCTCAGTCTTTAACAACTCATTAGGAATAAATAGCTTTTTAGCTAGTGAAAATGTAGCATTTTTGTTGGCAGCTTCATAATGATACACACAAGTGCTACATTGCCTTGATAATTGGAAAAGTTACTTGCCTTTTTTCCTTTGGTAAACATGGACCCTATTGTAGTTGCTCCATAGTAAAATAACTGAGCCATAAAATCCAGACACCCAAAACATGCTCATAGCATTTAAAAATAAGCAAAATGCAACTATAAGCAACTAAGCTCTATTCAAATCTGGCTGAAAACAGAAGCGTGAAAAATATGTGAGTGTTGAGTTCCCAGGGCCAAATGAGGACATGGCATTGAAGAAGAGAAGCTTCAGAGTGATCTAACTGCAGCCTTCCAGAACCTGAAGAAGCCCACAAGACAGTCTGGCAGATCCATGACGTGGCCACTGCCAGGTGCTGGTACATTCCCTTAGGAAATGCTAAACCTGCACCTTGTGGTTCAATGAATCTGTGAGAGTTAGAAACTATCAAATGTGATTCACCCACTGTACTCTGATTCCCCAAGTTGTCACAAACATCACACAGAACTGGTGTGTGGGTCTGTTCCTGGCTGGAGCACATCACATTGCCTTTGTGTTGCTTTGATTTCCCCACTGTCACTTTCTTTTCTGCTTTGAAGTTCTTTGCTTTGGGGATTAATTCCTGCTTTGTATTTGGAATGCTCAGTCAAAAACTGTACCTGAAAATGCTGGTGCTTCTGTGTGAATCACAATTGGATAGTATTTAGGAGAAAACATAACTAATATGTTTCTGCGGGGGAAAGGAGTTTCTGTTGTCTTTGATTTATTGGCAATTCCAATTAACTTCTTCATGTTTGTGTAGGTTTGAGAAACTGAGCTCCAGTATCCACAGTGGAATCAAACTCTGTGTTTGGCCTTTAGACCAAGTGCAATCATAGACCAGGACAGCGTGGAACACTTCCTACAACTATTTAAGGAATGTGGTGTTTAAAGGGAATGGACACATCTGTCTCTGGATGAGTGTGTTCTATCAACTACCTTAAAAGCAGTTTTTAACCAACTATTTAATGCTCATCTCTGGCAGCAGACCTGATGTTCAAACATTGAAGGTGCCTTGCACTGTTTCCAAGGGGTTTCAGTCTTTGTGACTTTTGCCTTCCCTTTGTTGCTGCTTTATTAGGAATGGAGACAGAGAACTCAAAAAGCAGTGTTGTCCATTTCTCAAAATCTGCTTATTAGGTTTAAGTCAAACATTTCTGCTTTCTATCATATTTACAAATGCAATATTAATAAATATTGACAAAGCTAAATAGTCTCTGGGAAGAGGCAGCCTTGAATTGCTGTGCAAACATGCTTTAAAAATTACCTACAAGACAATATTGCTGTATTAAAATAATAATCCAAATGAGAGTACTTGCTTGAATACTACTTGTTTTGCTTCCCTTTACATCCAGGAATAATGACAAATCTTGTGTTAGTTTTGAATGAAAATATCAATTGGGGAGTGGATTTACATAATAAAATTAATAGAGCATAGAAAGCTTTCAGCATTGCTTTCTGATTTTTCTCTGTGTGTCACAGAAGTTATATTTAAAAAGACAGATGATTGCAAGTTTGTTTAGGAAAACAAATCCTGTGGGCTGCATGTATGAGATGTTTACATATGACAGCTGGCCCAGCTCACAGAACACTCAGTTTCTTTTCTATTCCTATAAAGAAAATCTGTAATTGTGCAGAGTGCCACATGTGGGGCAAAATATCATCAGTTATATGTTTTTTCATATTTACTCGCCTGCTGCTCTCCATGTAGAGATGCCCTTCTTAGTTATTCTCTCTGAAGTGCACTCACCACAGAGGAGATGGAATCAGACATCTGTTATGCAGTCCTGTCCCAAATTTTATTTCATTGCACTTACAAAGGGAAGATTTTTTAGGACAATAACTTCCCATCTTTACACTCTGAATAACCAGTAGTTAATCATTTCATGGTTGCCTGTGTCTGAGCTTTCTACCACAGGAGAGTAACAGGAGAGAAGCACCAGGGGAAAAGGGGAAGAGTGGCTTCAACAACTGAGCTGCTCCTTCATCACACCCAGACCTCTTCATTTATTCACCCCTGAATCTCAGTCCTCCTTCTGGAGAAAGCTCTAAAAGTGATGCCTGGTCCTCTAGCCAAAACCTGGCTTACATCCTGTGCTGCTGCCAGTTTTGGATTGCTGCTGAGCTGCTGTCCATGACCTGCTCCAGGCTCCCCAGATGGGAAGATGAGGTGAGCTTTCTGCACCCCTTGGAGACTGAACTCTCACACTGGCAGTCACTTCACTGGCTGCTTTGTGAACCCTTTTTAAGGCTTCTAAGAATTCACTTCGAGCTAAGACCAAAGAGGAATTTACTAATTTTGAGGTAGGGACAAGTCTGCAATTAGTTACTAATGGAAACTTCATGGTGCCCTAAGGGTGATGGATAAATGAAGGTTCAAGATAAAAAATAAGTGTTTCAGGGTCTGTAGAAGAGTGAAAAGTGGTTTCCCTGATCTCACTCTCCTTTGTGATAAATCACAGGCTATTTTTGGTTGGCTTCATTGTTTTCAGTCATGTCAACAAGGACCTGCTTAATACTGAATCTGTTTTGTTATTTTTACGTATAAATTCCATTTCATAACAGCAATAATACTTTCCAGGCAGCTCATTTGAGGATGATTGCTCTACTTCAGAGGTAGTAAAACTCACTGTGTCTCATTATACAACTCAAGGTGTGTGAAGCAGACAATTGCCTATAAACATGCTGCCTGATGGGTGTTAATGCTGCATTATATTTACTGTTTTCTTTTCATGGCTTCAGGTAGCATGATAAACCTGTTCCCCAGGAATAAAATTTGGAAAATCTTTCCCTTTTTCTTGCCAGAGCATTCTTCCTATGCTGGCAGTTAATGTGCCTCAGATATTCTCTAAAAATTGAAAAGAATATCCTCATCTTCACACATTGGCAAGAGGTTCTACAGCATAAGAAAAACGCCTGATTTGTTGTTTATGTGAGCAAGAGTCTCATTGCAGAAATGTACAATTTATGCCAAAGTGTTTTAACTTGTGTGCTTAAATTAGGCACCAAACTCTGGTTAATTTCCCAAATAATGTCCTAATTTACATCAGCACTTAAGCATGTGCTGGAGTGTTTTTCTGAAAAGACAACTGATTTTGCAGTTTTTGGGATGATTATTGGGGTTCTTTTCATCAGCCCCATAGAATCCAGAAGTGTTCAGCTGAAAAAAAGAGTCCCCTGCTCATGTGGCTGGGTTTGGAATTAGATGTCTGCATTAAGACATTCATGGCTGAACATTTTGGCCATCATGTGCTTAACCAGTGACAGCCTTAATTATTATAATTATTACTACAAAACCCCCAAACACTCCCCTGCTTCTTCCCACTCTGCAGTTGTCTTCAAGAGGTTCAGTACTTATATGGAAATGGTTCTCTAGTAGATGAAAATAAAAAACCTCACACATTTTATTCCTGTATAGAGGGTCCATCTAATTCCATCTAGCTGCTGTAAACATATAATTAGTAAGAAGAATAAAAAGAGTGCTGTCCAGCTGTTTTGGCCTTTTGCAACACAGAACATTTACAGCAAGGATTTAAGCAAACTGGGGCAGATTGCTTCATGAGAAGTTCATGTAATGACAGATTTTCAGTGGTTCTGACATTTTGTGGTTGGGGTCCTCCAGCCAGAATGCAGGTGCTGTCACACAGAGCATTGTGTAATGCTGAGATATCCTCTGTTCATTTCTATGATCAGGGATTTCAGGCCTTTACATCACTTGTACTTTTATACCTCACACTTTCCTAACAGTAATATGATGATTGAGAAGACAGGGCTAGGAAAGACTTCCTGAGTTCCTGAGCCCTACCTGTTGCTCCCTTTGGGAAGCATGAACAATAATCCCATTCACAAATAGGTTGTCTTGCCTTCACTGAAGTTATTCCAGAATCTTGGTATTCTCATGAAGAACAGAACCAAACATCCTCATTTTGCTGGTGGCTGATTTATTCTGGTAATTTTGGGTAAAACAATGTCCTTTCATTGCTTCTTGCTGCTAATGCCCTTTTGCTTCATGCTTCTTCCTTGAGGTATTTTGGAAATTTCTGTCCCTTTAATAAAGTGCTTTTTGGTCCATCCCCTCAGTGAATCTCTCCAGCTTGTCTCCCTCTTCTCCTCAGCTCTGATGCTCTGATCTATGGGTACCCAAGATACCTCTTTCCCTTTCTTTTCACCTGGTGCTTTCCAGCAGAACTTTTCTGTGAGACAAATCGTACAATCTAAACCTTATCTGGTCACTTTCTACTGAGACTTAAATAATTGAAATGTCAATAACATACTATTTAAAATCTATTCTACTTAATCTCCCAGAGTGGTGTGTTGGCAGATCGTGAATGTCACACTACTGATGAGCAAAGGACTTGGATAACTACAAGCTTCTAATCAAGAAATTAATCTAAAATTGTATATCTGCGTAAGAAATGCTGGCACAGGAGGCTGAAGTGCTCACTAAAAGCAGTTGGGTCTAAAGTGATTACTAAAGCAGTTCAGGGCTTTGAGGACTCTACAGACTGGAGGTCTCTGCAGTGATTCAGCCCTTGTACATCTGTTTGATCCTTCCCTGCTGCAGTGCTCTCTAACAGAGGCAGGGTTGCAGCATCCTCCTCTGGTTTGGGCTCACTGAGCCTCAGGGAGATCCAGGAATTGCCTCACTGGCTGAAAATTGTCCCTTTGGATTGGGCTGGCAGTGCTGATGTCACTGTGCTCTCCACATGTGTGGCAGTCCTCCTGATGAACCTGCCAAGGAACAAGTCTTGAAGCTGTGCATACTCACATCCCTCAGAACTGGTGCCTCAAGGTATCTGCAGATTCACATGGACACCCCCATATCAGTTGCATTTAGAACAGATTATCAGGACTTCAAGTTGTAAAACAAATTAGATTCCAGCCAGCCACTCACTAATGCTATTCCAGGGCTTTACAGTTTATCCTAGTGATTTGAATAATAAGCAGAATAACAGTTTACTCTAACCATTTGAACTGCACATCAGCGAGGTAACTGGGAATTTATTAATAGTGCTTAGAGCTTACACAGTGCATTTCAAAGAGACTCACAGACAGGAGGTAATTAATAACCTGGTGCCACTGATCTGCCTATAGACTTCAGTTCCTGTCACACACCTCAGTTCCTGTGAAGTGCAGTTATGATGGCTAAGATTAAAGGAAAAGTTTGCAGCTCTCAGATGTCTCTGTGTGTAAATAGAGGATTTTGACTGTGGTCATACAAGAGGTGAAGCAGAGCACCCAAGCTGCAGGTGCCTATCCTCTCTCTGGCCAGCAAGCAAAGGGAATATCCCATAGAGGTTTGGTCCTTGGGTGGTGCCTGTCATAAGCAGTTTATTTCCTACTGGATGAAGAGGGACAGGCTCCTACCACAAGGGCCTACAAAACCCACCATGGGATGCTGAAGTTCCTAACTGGCACTGAGTGAAGGCCCAAACAAAAGTGATGAGTCTTCCCTCCGTGCAAGTACTTTTCAGCAGCTTCCACTATCCCAGCTTGCTCCAAGCCCTGTCCAACCTGACCTTGGACATTTCCAGGGATCCAGGGGGAGCCACAGCTTCTCTGGGCAGGCTGTGCCAGGGCCTCACCCCCTGCACAGCCAAGAATTTCTTCCTAATATCCATCCAAAGCCTGCCCTCTGTCAGGTTAAATATTTGCATGAGAGATCTTTCCTGACACTGTTACAGGCATCAATAATTTGTAGTCAAAGGATCAGAGATTCAGGCCTACTATTTCAGTAGTTTATTATTTTCCCAGTTGTGTCAGGATTTCCATATCAGAGGTTAAATCCTATCAGTAGAGCTCATAGGGTTCCTGATGATGAATGTGGGTCATCCTTTCCATGCTTTAAGATTCACCTTACTGGACTGAATACTCTGTACAGTTACTTGGTGTAAATACTCATGTTTAAAGGTAAGGGAAGTAATCTACCAAAGATCACACAGAACAATTGTGGATCAAGCGTGAAATGGTAACCTGGGGTCTCTGCTTGGCAGCAAGATTCAGTTTTACCTGTTCCATAAAGTATTATAAATAAGTAAACCAGTGTTAATGAAAAAGCATTCCAAACCATAGCTTAAATATTTAGTTTGAGGGTCCCTTTGACTATCATGGATGGGATTATGAACAGCTTTTATAAATGTTAGGAAATAGCTTTGCACACTTGATTTCTTAAGTGCAGAAGGAAATGTCATTCTTGCAGCCTCTGCTTTTTCATCTGATTATTGCTAATGCAAATTACCAGTAGGAAATGTGTAAATCTGCACTGCAGTGCTTGAAGTTTGTGCAAAGAGCAATTTTTAAAATTTTTTTTTTGCAAGTGTATCTATCACTTTCAGCCCTGTAATGCAGAATGCTGCTTTCTTACTGAAAGACTTCCCAGATCTTGGTTGTCACAGATGGAAGATCACAATTTTATTTCCTAAAAACTGTGCAGCCATTTAGGATTTTGTTAGGTTCTTTCTGAGTGTGTAGAACAATAGAATATGATCTCTGTAGATGGTTTGAGAAGATGGCAGTTTTACTTGGAGGAAAAGTTTCACTCTTGACCAGAGAGGGTAAAGATAAAACACTCAGCAAAATCATTTAATAATGGATCGTTTTCCTCCTGTCTTGTAACAGGAGACAATTAGAAAAGAACATAATGTGGGAAGAGGAAAAAGGAAACAAAGCTATAGAATTACTGAGCAAATCCTCTCTTGCATTTCAGAGGGGGGATTGGAGAGAAGTTGACATTTTAATATTTTGTAAATTACTCTGCAACATGTTTTCTGATGAATCTAATCTGGCTCCTCTTCCAGACTGATATTTCATCCAAGAATATTTGGGCAAATATATTATTAAGCCAGCAATTTAGTTTTAGCAAGTTTCATGTTTCAGTAAATTTTTTAAAAAGGCAGCCTAATATCCAGAGTTAAAGGAATTGGGCTCATTATTCCCCATGAACAGAGGTAAATTGTTTAGCAAAATTCTGGATTCATCTTCATCCTGCTGAATGTTGTTTACACTGAAAGATGCAAGAGGGAGAGTGGGTGCTCATGAGGCAGGAGAAAGATGAAAAGAAGTTTTTGATGGTGAGGCTAACATTCCTACACTCCTGATACCTCCAGTGCTGACCCTTCATTGTTTTCTGGGCCATTTGGGAAAAACTCCTGATCGAACACAAGTGAATTGCCTAAATCCTTCTCATCTCTACATTTCAGATGACTTTAATGAAGGGAAGAACCCTCTCCTCAAGAGTAACAATCAGGTGATATTCAACATCTGGTTGCCTCTTGGTTGGTAGCATTTACAATATTTCTGATAGTGGCAGCACATTCTATAATCCTGAGGAGCCTGTTCAAGCCTGTAAGGTGCACAGCTGCTAGGAAGGGTAGGAAGGTGGAGGAATTCTGTTCATCCTGGCCATTTCTAAGTGTTGATGAATATCAGTTCAAGCCATAATGAGTGCTGGAGTCTGTTGCTTCTGATTGAAATCTAAAATTAGCTGTGTCTGCTAGAATATCTACTGCCTTACTTTTCTATAAATCAAAGTTTAATATTCATTTATAAATATACATCTACATAGGCTGAGAAAATTTACTTATAAACAATAGAGAAAATTCATCATCATTACAATCTCACCAGCTTTATCTGAAATCAAGTTTTGAATATCAGCTTAAACTCAAGCAGATCATTTCTCTGCAGAAACAATCTTTGCTCCTTACAGTTAGCCACACTGCCTTTCAAGTGTTGGCATTGATGCAGGACACAGAAATATTCATTTTCTTGTTCTTTTGTTATCAAGTTACTTGGCACTTGACAAACTGCTGTGACTTGGCTCTTTGGGACAGCTGCTGAAATGGTTGGGTGAGGAGGGAAGTGGGAATTGTATTTTGGATATGCTGGGGATTTTTGGTAGGTGTCGGCTCATTGTATATCAGTGGCTGGTAGCTGAATGTAGGATTGTGAAAATTACAGACCCCATAATATCTGATTTAGGGTTATCAACATGCTGGCTGTGTAGAGCCTTTTAGGGCTCATCAAGAGGAATTTGGAACCCATCAGCTGACAATGGGGAAAATGTATTAAAAATTGCTGAAAGATTTACAATCGATCTGTTTTGCACTGACTGAGCTCGTGGCTAGAACATCTGTCCTGCTTTAATCACAGAGCAAGCTCAGTTATTCTAAGGCCTGGCCATACAGTGTTTACTTGATTTCACCCCTTTTGATGGAAAAAAAGTTAGGAATTAGGCATTGACAAACAGAGTGGGCTGAAGGATTTTCTCCAGCATTGGACTGAGCTCAGTACATGACATCAGGTTTTGTGTACCCAGTCAAACACATTCACTATTACAAAGCAATCAGTCATTTAATTACTGATGAAAGCAAACAGAAAGCTCTCGAACATATCCAGGGCACATTAGTCTTTTCTTCTGTCTGTTCCCTCTTTTGTCTTTGAGCCAGACACCATGTATGTCTTCTCTGCCTGGCACATACCCTTTATTTATATTGTAGTCCTAACACTGTTAATGTGCTCAATAATTTATAAGACAGCTGACCTCAACATTAGGTGAGCTATTGAACAAACATCAGGGAGTGTTACATTCAGTTTAGGCACTGGAGGCTGAAAATCCCTCTGAGTCCACACACTCCAGAAAGTCCACAAAATGCACAGAGGGAAGAGACCTCCCTGGGCTTCTGCACAGCTCTGGCTTCTGTCCTTAAACATTGAAATCACACACTCAGGTGGGTGGACCAATTTTTGTCCTATTGTCTCCTCTTTCACTCCTGTGGCTAAAGGTATAATCTTTGCACACAAACCCTGTTTAAGTACTCTGTTACTAAGGAAACAAACTTGTCAAGTATGGACCATGTGGGAATAATGGTGATTTATTTAGAAAAGGAAAGGTTTGTCATTTTAAGCTCACTACTACAAAATTGCTTTTTGATTACCTTCAAGCTTATTGCATTGTCTTGTCGCAATAAACTATGGGAACAAGTGGAAAGGTTAATAATTGTGGGCTTTGTTCTTGTCAGTTATTCTGAAAAGATCTTACAGGACTTGCACCTTCAGCTCAAACAGAACAAATTTCAGCAGGACTGGAACAGGATCCTGGAGTCCCTTTTTTCCTATTGTTGGTTTTATTATCTTTTTATTTCCTGTCTGCTTCCAAAGCCTGCCCAGCTGAGATGTGCAGATTTGTGCACTGTGACAAGGATGGACTCTGTGACACTGCTGAGGGGAGGAGAGGCTCTTTCCCCAGTTATTCCAGAGTGGGGGAAGGAGGGGGATCTGAGCAGGAGAGAGGAAAGAGGAGGAGATTTGAGAGTGCTTTTAATACATCCTCTGAGCCCCATCACTGAAGCTTCCTTGTTTATCAGGAAACGTCGGGGGTTTATTTTATTTTACCATCTTTTCAGGAAGTCTACTTAGGTCCGGATAATCAGATAAAAACCATTCTAAACAACTTCAGTGTGCTTTGAGCTATGTCTAACAGGCTTTTTTTCAGGAAAAAATTAATATTAAATCAAGAACTTCCTCCTGGAAAAGTGGATCACTTTCCTGCCCAGGGGTGTGTTCACCAGGAAGTTCTGTTCCACTGTGAGCTACCTAAAATTCTTTTGATTATTAGGGTTAAATTAACTGAGGAAGACTAGAGCAAGAGGTTCAAATTGTTGTTGAGTTTAGGGGTACTTTAAGAAATTATTTACATTAACAAATCACCCTAAAGGTGTCCATATTTTCACAATATGACAACAATTTGGTATGATTGAAAGTTTTTGAGTTGGCACTTTATTAGAGCATAGTTGGGTTTAGGGTAAAGTTTTGAGGAGAAACACAAAACTGTTATGTACATTTGAAAATGAATAGTTTTAGGGTTTTTTAGTGTGAAATAATGGCTCATTTTGGAGTTTTTATTTAAGCAAGAATATTTGAAATCTAAATGAAATGTTTCCCGGGGCTGAGAGGGAATTTATTCTCTTTTATAACTCACATCTTGACTTTCTGTTGTTATCTGCATTGAGCAAACTAAAAATCCTTGAAGTATTTCCAACTTTCCCTCATACTTCTTGGAGATGTTGCCACTTTCTCTCAGGAGGAGCAGTCTTTCCTGCTTTCCAGAAAACCCTGAAGGTGATTGGAAAAGTTAAAAAATCCCAGCTAGTATCTGTCTCCTGTCTTTTCCAATGTGCAACTACTTGCCTCATGTTTTGCTAGAAAATTAATAATACATTAATAAAGGATGCAGCATGAAGTATTTATGGCAAATTCAGACTCATCTCCAGGACAATTTAGGTAATGGGGACATGGGCTACACCTGTTCTGCTCCTCACTGGAGTGAACTTGTGAGGAGTTATTTATCACTGGAAGTTATTACTATTAGCTACAAGTGTGAATGTAGAATAAAGTAATCACACCAAAACAGGAGTTTTATGTGTCAGTTATGATCAGTTTGGTATTATTTGCTTCATTAGAGTCAGGTAGTGCTTGTGCTTAATGAGTGAGTTCATGCCCCTGTGTTGTGGGATCTACATGGAGGCATCAAGCTGAAGGTGTGGGATTGGGTGCACTGAGATTTGGGCAGTTTTTTATGCAGCAGCAGTGTCAGACACAGGCATTGCTTTATTTGTACTGCAGGAAGGACTAGAAGTATTGAAGAATGTTCTGTAGTCAATCAGCTGCCCTGTTCTGCAGCCCTTTTTTATATACTCTGCAGTATTCAGATTTCTAAAAAAGAGCTTCAAAATATAATCATTTGATGCAATCTTTTGAAATTTTGTATGTCTCTCCTCTGACACCAGACTCCAGTCCAGGGTGTTTGTGTGTGTGGCCACTCAGTTCCAAAGAAAGATATGTTTGCCTCATGTTCTGTCTAGAGGTGACTGCATCTTCCAGAGAGGAACCCTTCAGCCTTCAGCCATGTTCCACAGCCTGGGAAGAACAGCTCAGCTGCAGAGCTTCCTTTTAAGGGGAATTTCCAAGCAAAAGGCACTGTAGTGTGTTAGAGGATAGCAGTGAATTGTTGAGTAATTAATTGTTTGTTTATTCTAAATGCTTTAGAATGTGTTTTTATTTTAGTGTTTGGATATTAAACACACTGTGGCGATCAAATGCTAAATCTTGTAACTATGCTTTAAAATGCACTGACAGAGGTGATGATCAAGGATAAAGAAGATTTCACTGTCATGCTTGTGAGCCACACTATAAAAGCAGCTTGCTGCTATCAGTCTGCCTGCCCTTCAGCCTGCTCAATCAATACTTGTATAAATATCTGTTCCCATGAGATGACCACAAGGCACTGCCCTGCTCACTGCTGGAAGCAGTGCAAGTGAGCCATGACAGCAGGGCGAGGACAGTGGCCTTCAGAATAAGCCACCAAGGCAGAGTCCTGAACCATTTATACATTTTCACCAAAGAAATATCCCTTTGCACTTCCCCATGGCCTTGGTTACAAGCACAGCAGCCACTCATTGAAAGCCAGAGCACATTTCAATAAAAGAGCACACTAAAAAGGATTAATGTTACACACTTTGATAGAGGAAGAAATTCCTGTCTCCAGTCTTTGTTTAGTGACACAGCGATTGATTTCCTCCCTGTGCCGTGGTTGGCATTACTCCTGAATCCATCTGTGCTGCCTACAGCTCCCCCTGCTCTGATCTCTTCAGGTTACCTTGCAGCCTGCTTAGGCCCTGCTGGGTGTGTGTCAGACCTCCTCAGCAGAGCTGCCACCTGCACATTTGATCACAGTTGAATTCCAGCTGTAAGAAACACCCAACAAAGCCACGTCATGCAGGGAACAGAGTTGTTTGGGTTCCTGTTGCTGTAGTTACCACGTCTAAGGGAAAAAAAGCTATGGGAAACCCTGGCTGGAGTTTAGCAGGATGTGATATTGCTTAAAAGACTTCATTTTAAGGATGAAAGTAGATCTGTGAGCCCCCAGTGATTCCATCAGTCTGAGAGGCACTGCTGAAAGGGGCAGGCATCCAAAGCTGAGAATCCTGGAGTTTCCTGTATTGCGTTTTCATTTCTGCCTTGAATTCATTATGCAGGAAAGAGCACAAGGAAAGGGCAACATTTTCTAATGAAAATTTCCTGACTTATCATGAAATCACAGAATGGTTTGGGTTGGCAGGGTATTGAAGATAACCTAGTTCCACCTTCCTGCCATGAGCAGGGACACCTTCCACTAAACCAAGTTGCTCCGAGCCCCATCCAGCCTGGCCAAGCTTCTCTTTAGCATGGCACCAAGGATGTGCTCTCTTCCAACTTGTCATTAAGGTCTTCTTTCACCTTTTTGGATTCCCTTGGGAGTTAGTGGATGGAAAACAGCATCTACACAAACCAATTCATCCCACTCATTTTAAGACTCTGAAGAGCTTTGGGGAGGCCCTATTCTCTCTTCCCTAAATAGCCTTGGCAACCCATTTATACTTGCTGCTCTAAAACATTAGGTGAGTTACATCCCCCCAAGGTGCCCTTGCCAGCTGGCTGGCCTGCAGGTCATCTGCAGGGGCCAAATCCTGCCCCAGGCTGTTGGGTTCATGCCTTGCTCAGAGGGGCACTGTGGCTCCAGGAAGCTGCTTTTCAGTTTCTCTGACAGCAATAATGCCATTTGCACTCCATCCATGTAGCTTAAATAGACAAGGATTAATTCTTCTTCTCTAATTTCACATTTAAATTCCTTGTTCATGCAGTAAAGCTCTGTGCTAGAACTTTGTGCCTCTTTGGAGGCTGGTTCAACACTACAATGTGTACAAAATCACAGCAAATATAGTTGGGAGAAATGTTTTTTCCTGCTTCAAGACCAACTACACCTGGAATTATACAGATGCTATCAGCATTAGAATATGATCACTGCTCAGAGTCCTGAATAACACAGCCATACAAAGGCTTTGGGACTGAATCCCCATGGGATGCTGGCTGGGAGCTCAGCTGGGATGTGTAGGATTATAGCTTACCTTCTTTCAAAATATATGTTCTTTTCAAATGTCTCTGGTTTTCAGAGACATAAATTACTTTCAGGCCTTTGTAACATTAAAATTGTTACCTGAAGACCAGGAATGATTTACTGAAGAATAAAAAAAAGTCCATTTTCATGACATGAGTAAATATCTTGGATGTAATTCCATAAACATAGATGGCATCATTTCAATTTTTCTCTGCTCAACAGTAGCCCAGAAGAGTGAACAAAAGGCAGGAGGCAGGATGTCTTAGAAATAAACAAAATTAAACTTCTATATGTGGATTGATTGTATTTTATTTACCCAGACATAAAGCAGATTCCAGATAATCAAAGCTTTGGCTTGTTGCACTATATTCGATTATTCCCAACAAGTAGTTTTGTGGGAGGCACAGTGTACATGAGCTGATTTTGTAACCCATTTTGCTTTCCTCCCAAGCCAAGCTGGAGAAAATAGAAAAATCTTGGTCTTGCTGAAGGGTGTTCTGGTTAGGATTATCTGTCCTGCAGCACTCCTCTGTGCCTGCTGTTCAGGGACACCAAGGTACCACCAACAATAAGATTCATGTTAGGGAGCCTCTATTTGGATTCAACAATCAGTAGCTTTGATATCTAATCTTTTTAAAAAGATGTAGCAAATGTTCTCAGGGGGGATTGTGGGAAACACCAAGCTGAAGTTCTGGGCTTTGCTGTTGCTTTTTCTCTCTTCCTGGTTTAATACTTTGCAGTAACAAACTTGCTTTAGGTAACAGAGTCACACTGGAGCTGAAATCAGAACATTTTTTGTGGTGGGAGGAGGGGTGGAGGGCAGGGCTGAGGAGGGTTGGCAAAGCTGGAAATGCAGTTCTGGTATTCAGTTCTAAATCATAGGTGATGGTCGGAATGGACAGATCATAAAGATCTTAATTTCCAGATGGGTTCATAGGATGTCTCTTGTGATGACTCAGCTGATTGGCAGGATCACACAGATTGACACCAATCTAACTGCTGTTCCATGAATATTTTTCCTGAGGTTTTTAACCCTATTTCTGCTGAAGGTCAGTCTTGGTTTTAATGTAATTTTGTAAGAAATCTTGAAACAACTGTTACCTACTTCCTAAGCCTCACTTTTTTTTCTTTATGTCCTCTGTCTCTCCTTGCCAAAAATATTCACCTTTCCTAAGTGGTACCATTTTTCTTGGAAAATACACAGGGCATTCTCATTTTGGAAATCAGCCCTTTTAATATTATTTTAATGTCTTCTCTATATTTCTCCTCTTTGAGCACGAAGCCAAAGTCCTTCACTGTTTTGTGACAAAGCAGTGAGTTTTCCCTGGATGCTGAGTGGAGTCAGCACATAAATAAACACAACAGACTCATTAGTGGGGGTTGTCAACTGTCAGTAATGGCTGAGAGTTGCAGCTTTGTATATAATAACCGACTTTATTCAGCAAGGGTGAGTTAGGATGCAAGGGCTATTCCCTGGGCTGCTTAAAAAGTGCCAGGACATCTTTAGCTTCCAGCTGGAAGAACCACCAGAGAGTAGCAGGAGGAATCTTAGTTTAAACACCTCATTTGAAGGTCAGAACCTCTAACAGTGTAGCAGAAGTACATTGCAGTGTCAGCATTGGTTATGAGCCCAGGGCCTAATGTAGGGCTCAAAACCATGACCTTCTACACCAGAGGCAAGAATGTTACCAACTGAGCCCATCTGACATTAATTAAACCCTCATTAAAAAGGAGGGCTCTTTTCCTGGGCTGAAATGTGATTTCCTCCACAAGGTTTTGTCATGCATATTTTATTATGAATTTTTAGCATGTGGACTATAGACCCTGTTCTGATCTTTTGGAATCACTGTAGATGGCATATGTTTCATGCAGATGGGAAACAAAAAAGGGAGAGAAATATCCATATTCATTTGTTCTAGAGTGCTGGATAGGTGGCTGTGGAATGGCATTCAGGAGCAGCTGAAAGGGAGAAGTTTAGTCTATTACCACATCCTCATATGGGGAAATATTCCACGGGGCATGAACACACAAACCATGCAAGATTTAGGTTACATGTGAGACCTCAGAATTATCCAGAGGTTGAATATCACCTGGAAAGAGAATCTGGGAAAAGTCCTGTTGCAGCCCCTACTGTGTCAAGTCCCAAGCCCATTCTGTTTATTCTCATGAGCTCCGTGGGGAAGCACAGTTACTCACAGGCCTGTTTTACCTGCAGTGTAACACACTTTCTCCTTTTAACCAGCCAAGGCTTACAGTAACTACAGGAAAACAGCAAGGGAGAGTTCAGTGATAAGAGTGTCTTAATTTGTAACATTATCTGAATGATTTATCAGAATTACTGAGGCTCTTTCCAATCTGGTGCAGTGGGGTTTGGCTCTTTGGATACTTTATTGGAGCTTGGATGCCTGGGCTAGTCTTAGTTTTGCCATTAATTCTGTATTTAATCCAATTTCTCCATCAGTAAGGAAGGGGGAAATTCTTGAAGCAAATCTACAGCTATGTAGAGTTTAGTGCAGAATTGCAGTGCAGCCCAGTGGAGCACCCTTCCCTCCTGCTTTGGCAGCAGGTGCAGCATTTCAAGCACTGACTCGGGGACTCTGACCCAGCTGAGCCACGGGAATTCCTTCCAGCAGAGGCCAGCATTTCTTCCAGCTCTGCTCAGTGACGGCAGCTTAGCTGGGAGCAGGGTGAGAAGAAAGCTCTTATGGCTGTGATGTTTTGGTGTCTGAAGCACCTGTCTGAAATACAGAAGCCCTGAATAAATACAAAATCAAATTTCACTGCCTCAGATAATAATCACTTTGACAGCACTGACCTCATCAGTCTGTCTTTTGCTCAAATTTTTTTTTACACATTGCCCCTCCTAATCACAGCTTTTCAGTTTCAGATACTTTTATATTTTCCTCCATTTTAATGACACACTTTCAGTTCTTTCTTTCTAGCAGGCAATGTACAGCCAAGCCTCTGCTCCTGTCTCTTTTTCTGAGAAGATGAGATTCGTCACTCAGGATTTCTTGACCCTCTGAAGAAAAAATCTGATCTTTCCTCTTTGCTCAGTGGGAATCCCTAATGCCAAGACACACTTCACTGGGAAATCAATATAAATAAAAAGCAGTGAAATGTCTTTGTTGTGAAGAAACCTCTTTGCATTGCTCGTGAGCTCGTGCAGGGGGCACATCCCAATCTCCAGCCTAACTGAGCAAGTAGCAACACCATTGATTCAGAGTCCATCTTACTTCCCATCCTCTCCTGCACATCGATTCAGCCCAATTCCCCCTCTCAGCTTGTCCCCTTTGGTCAATTGATTAATCATCAATATTACTCACCAAAGACAGCTACAATTAAACCGACATTAGATGACTTCCCCTCGCATTTAATAACACTGAGCTCAATCAGGCACCCAACACTTTGTCTTCCTCAAATTATTTCAACCAATATCCAGAAAATAAAATGCTGTAAATTCAGCACCTGCTGCAACCCCCTGAGAAGCTGAATGCTCAGACACTTTGTTAAGCACTGACTTTCCTCATCTTGCACCTTTGTGCTCTTGACAGCTCATCCGTGAGCTGCTGTGACTGAGATGTGTCTCTACCTCAGAGCAGCTCACAGGAATTGTCTTATAACATAAAGGAGCTAGTTCATATAGAAACAGAAATGCATTTTATTGATCAGAGAGAGGAGAATATCCACGGGAAAACTTAAAATCTGTGAGAGGGTTGGCTATAAACCAGTGACATCAGCCCTGCAGCTGCTGTATCTTGCATAGGGCGGCATTAGCTGCCTAAGACTCCTCAGATCACCTTGCTTCATTTGCTGGGCTTCCCCTGGTCCTGTCTTATGGTGCTTCTCAAGTCTGAGCAAGATTTACTTGCCTTTTTTCCCCCAAACCCTGTGAGTTTCCTCAGTGGAGTTCTGAGCAGTTCAGCCCCAGGGTGATGTAGTGCTCTGTGAAGGGAGGTCCCATATTACATTTGCATAGAAATAAGTACAATATCTCAAGCCTTGACTTTGCCCTAATTCATGTGTAGATTATAAAATGCCAATGAACTTTTACCTTCTGCCCACTGTCAAATTAAGGTATTTTACCTTTACCTGGGTGCAAACAGCTATGGCAGGTGAGGGCAGTGGAGGAGGAGACCTGTTTTGTTCTCAGAGTGTGTCTGGTGTTCCACAGATGTTTCAGAGTAAAACAGTAAAACCAGTACTCCTCTGTGGGTGCTGAAACTGAGCCTGTTCTTCTGAAGAGAGAGTAGGATTTATCTGTTAAACCATGCCATCGATTGGTACTAAAATACTTGAATAAACTCAGAGAAATAGAAAGAAAAAATTACAGATGGGAAGCAATAGAGAGACTTGTCATCATCATATTCTGGTGAAAGTTTCCTTTCTTGTATGCATTCATCATCCAAAGACTCACAGTTTTTATAAATTTCCTGCCTGGCAAGTTTTCCATCCCCAGATTTCTAAGAGGGTTGAAGCCCTAGAACATATATTTAGTGCCTGCCAACAGGTCTCTAATTATGGTTTGATTAATCACAGCAGTGCCTGCACCTGTCTGTGCAAAACATCTTCATTTCTGTTTTGTGACCCGTGCAGGATCTGGGGACGAGTGTAGCTGTGGCTGGGGAACACCCAGCTTGGTTTGCTGCCCTGCTGTCAGCTCTGCTCCTGCCCTGGCCACAAGGAATTCTTCCTCTTTTGTGGGAATAGAGGCTTCTTCCTTTGCTGATGTTTCTGGAGAGGCTGGAAGCTTTTCTCAAGAGTCAAAAAGGGCTAAAACCTGGTGGCATTAACAGCTGATTTTTACACACTGTGCCTTCCAGCAGCCCCAGTGCTATCGATGGGAATGTTCACAGGATTTCCCCTGGATACAGACAAAATGCCTTCATCTTTTGAAAGCCATTAAAACCACCAGGAAACCTCCTAGGTCTGGAATTCCTGCAGCCTTTTAGGGATGTGCAGAACTGTGACTTTGATGGGTTTTCCTTTCTGAGGAAATGCAAGAGATGCTTTCCCTCTTGCTTTATTTTGGAAAATCCTTCTGGAAATGTTAAGGACAAACCAGGCTCTTTTCTAGGATGCAGATCTGGGTAATTTGGACTCAGTTCAATGCCCTGAATAAGGAGAAGGAATTCATAGGGTACTTGAGGGGAATGTGAAACTCCAAACCCTCTCCTACTGGGAAATACAAAGAGCACAGAGAATCCAGTGAACTGACTGTGTTGGGAAGGGACTCAAAGGAGAGGTTATAGAATAATTTTCTGCAGAGCATCCTTTTTTCAATTTTCAGAGAAAGACTGAAAAATGAGACACACTTGGAAGGGATCCAGACAAAACTGAGAAAAAAAAGTCTTTTATACCACTGAGATGAAAAGGGCCAACTGAAACTGCTGTTAGTGAGGAATGGGAGCAAAACACATCAGCTTTCACCTAATAGTTGAGGATTTGCTGTTCAATTTTCTAACCAAAATCTGGAGGGAAAAATTTGGTGTAGATTAAACCAAAGCAGATCTTATGTTTTCCCCTTGAAATTAAAACCAGGAATTCATTTAATCCAGTATAGAACATTGTGTCTAACCTTGGAATGAAATATTTTCTGTTCAGAATCTTGTAAAAACAGCTAAAGAAATGAAAGGTTTGGCTGACCAAACAGGAGGAGCTGTGGCATCTGCCTTTTATCCTACATTTTTGATACCCAATCTCTACCTGCTCCAAGGGATAAAGGTCATTCTGCATGCCTTGCCTCATGCTGCAATCTGCTCTTGAAGGGGCTGCCTAATGTGGTCCTCATTGATGCCAACATTTCTAGGAGTGGTTCTGGAGCCCTTCTTTTGACTCAGGTGCACCCTAAATATTTCCTTTCTCATCTCCCATTCAAGAGTGCCATGACCAAACCAGCCAGGTTAAACACAAATTCAGATATACATGGAGTTACATTGACCACCTCTACAGCTGGAAAAGTCTCAGTGCATCATCACCTTCATTTTGCAGGAAAAAAGAGCAATTCATCCAACCCACCACTTCAAAAATAAAACAAAACTTTTGTTGTGGGTTTCCTATTTTGGACAGACAAAGGCACATTGTCATTTGGAATCTGTGAAGGACAGAGGATGTGCTCTGAGGCAGTGGTGCCAGGATTGCTCCAGCTGGGTTGGTTGGACTGAAATAAAGGGTCAAATACTATGGAGAAGAGAGTTCATTAAATCTTTTCAGCTTGTATGTGAGAAGGAGGTGGCAGAAGAATAAAAGGTAGTGCTGACAGTGCTGGCCTGGGAGAAAGGGAGGGAGCAGGGAGCGAGGAGAAATTAAGAAAATAATGGAGAAAGGCAGGAAGGGGGAGGGTGGAGGATATAAGAAATAAAGTGCTTGGTTTTGTCCAAGCTGCCCTTGAGCTGGCAGGGGGGTTATGCTGGAGGATGTGTGAAGAGATTTATGTGTGCGGGGTAGGCTGGGGAAGGCAGATTTGTGAGTCAGCACAGAGGTGATGTGGAACAGCAAGAGAGAGCCATGAGCCAAGGGAAGGGAAACAAGCCCAGCCCAGGCCCTGGGAGATGTCCAAAGAGCAGGAAGGAGCAACATCAGCAGAAGAGCCACCAGAGAGCAGAGTGTTCTCCAGGAAACAAACAGCAAGAGGAGTTCGGTGCATGGAGGGAGGACACACACTTAGAAGTGAATTTGGGGGAAATGCAGTGTTGTGGTTATTACTGATTGGTTTTGTATGGATTTGAGTAGGAGTTAGAATTCATGGATTGGTGTCTAGGCTGGAGCATCCCTGAGGAAACCTTTGCCAGGAGCCAAACAGGCCATGAGGGAGGGAGGGCAGAGAGAGTGTGAACAAAACCCAGGAGAAGACTGACCAAGGCATCTCCACTCTTGGGGAGGCTTTCAGCTCTGCTGCCTGAGTGGCAGTGCCAGGGCCATCCCCCTTTGATCCTCCTGCTCCTAAGGGAGCAGCACAGGCAACAATCCTGGAAGGGAATGGGGGAGGGAATGGAGGAGAGAGGGCTCCTAGGACCCAACCACAGCTTGTTCCCAGCAGGCACAGGGCTTTAATTTGTTTGTCTTTTGCTGGGTTTCACACAAGCTCTAAGAAACTTTAAGAGCTCAGTCTATGAGGATGTCAGCCTGCTTTTGGAATCGTGTGCAAACCCAAGCATCATTCCACAGCACAGTTAAAAGATGTTCAGATCTGCACCCTGAGGATCATTTGCAAATGACCATTGTAATTTGTGAATACCAGATAATGTTACTGCTCTGATTCACTCCCTGCACCTGCTACATATAAACAGGTAGAAATAGATTTTCTAATACACCCATCTTTTGAAGAGAAAAATTTTAAGTGCCCCATTTGCATGACTGAGAAAAGATGGTTTTCAAGAGAACTCAGGGGGTTAAAAGGCAAGCTTTCAGGAGCATTTGATCCTTCACAGCTTCCACCAGCAAAGCTATACCTGTTGGGTTTTTCTGGGTTTTTTTGTGGAAAGTGAAAGCTGGGGAAGGCAGCTTTTGGGGAATCTCATTGAGAAGTCCTGATTTTTAGAGGTCTTGAGTGATGCAGCTGCTCCCCATGGTGTCAGAACAGTACATGGAAATGGAGTAAGTGGGGACTGGATGTCCAGGAAGAGAGACAAATCCCTGGAGGCACCTCTCCATATCTTTAGGTACCTAAATACCTTTAACCATCTGGACTGTGTCAATATGGTCCAATGAAATATTAGGCAGGTGTAGTAGGTAGGTAATTTGATTTCAGTTAGTGTCAGAAATCACAGACAATCTGATTTCAGATCATGTATTTCTTAGCTATTTTCAGGAGATCTTTTTTATTTGACTTTTATTTTGAAGCTCCTGATTTTAGGCTGTTATTTTAAACCTCTCTCAGCTGGTGACTCTGATTGCTTTTCAAACCTTCTATTTTCCAACCTTTGTACTCTTATGCATGAATCCAGGCCAAGTTCCCTCCTTCTGTTCTCTTTCCAGTGTCTTTGAGCTTTAAAGTAAGCAAAATGCAGTTTGGGGCTGCTGGGGCTGGGAACCTTGGAAGACACCAAGATGGGTTTCTTTTGTTAATTTTTTTAATTGGCTTTTCTACACTGGATGAGCCACCATCCATGTGGTTTGCTCCCTACACCTATACCTTGTTTAGCTGAGCACAATTAAAATACAATGTGCATAGGATTTTTGCCTGCAAAGCAAAGGTGGATGCTGTCACATAACAAGAAGAAATTAAGAAGGGAGCAAATTTTACAGCTCTCCTGTGATCATTGTTCAAAGGAGAATTCTCATGAAATGAGAATGAAAATCTAATTGATGGCCTGATTCTCCATGGCTGTGCAGCCACCCTTCCCTTCTCTGCTTCTAATAAATGCTCTCTGCCTTTTCCCCCACATAAGCAAGAGAAATCCATGTGACCAGATAGGGAGACCTTTAAGAAAAGACCAATATTTGCATATCTATTATGGCTATACTCAGTGTTATACTTGTTTCATTAAAATTTCTATTTGGATAATATGTAAGGTCAATACTGTCACTGTTCTGGAAAATTCATTTATTTTAAAATTAAAGCTAAGCACAGCAAGTACAATTTCCCCCATGCCTCCACCTGAATAAATCCACTGAGCTTGACAGGGTCAGTAAGTGAAAGCAGAATTGGGCCCAGTGTGTTTAGAGATGGGATCTGTGGAGGAGAAAAACATGCTAATTACATGGATCCCAATTTTCATGGTAAATCATTTGTTATAGGTGCTCTGTGTTCCTGCTTTTTGATATTCAAGGGATGGTTATTGTTTCAGTGGGGTGCCTATTGAGGTCCATTAGCTTTTACACACCAGTTAAGGTTGTCAATGGCTGGGATTGAATCTACACAAAGAAATACCTGGGATTACTTGAAAATACCGTGCTTCCCTAAGGTTTCCAGCTTTCAAACCTCAAGTAGCCATTTTCACATGAATTTGGGTCTTGAGAAGGCTGGAGATGGGAATTCTTATCCCAGAAGAGAAAGGGGATCACTGCTCTTGAAGTCAGGTGTCAGTGGGGTTCCCGGTCTGTTTTTTAGGGCCTGTGCCTTGTCTGGTTTTAGTATTTCCAGAGCTTGGGCTCTTTTGTGTGGTCAGTTGCTGTTTACAACTATTGCTTAACAATCCTTAAAATGGCATCTGGTTCAGTCCTCTGAAATCAGGGAAGTAGAAGAAATGATCTAGGACAGCTACTCTGGAAGTCACCTTCAAAGTCTCACAATAATATATTAAAAGCAAAACCTATTTTCAAAGTGCACCAAGGGAAATAGTGTATTAAGGTGGATCTGTTTTAATTTTAACATTTCTGGTGTAAAATAACAGCTTTTTAAAGGCTTCATTTTGTATACAGGAAGCTTCTGTGTATCCATTCAGTCCTACTGAAATCACAAATCTGTTTGTTAAATGATCATGTTTATTAAATATCCATTAACTGGTGAGCTTCACTTTCACCCTTAAGGCTTGAAAGCATCAGATGGTGTCTGTTACCCTTTTCCAAGGTGTTAGTGGTCTCTTATATGTCAGATGAGCTCAGTGGCTTTAATCCCTGTCCCAGATGTGCACAGCACAAAGAGCAGGATCTCAAGCAATAATCTCTATGTCAGTCTCCACAGACACAGACAGGACTATGCTTACCCAGGGGAGAAGGAGCCTTTCTTGTCAGCAAAGGTTTTTCCTCCAGCAGAAAAGGAATATTTGCATTAGTGCTTACAGTGCATGGTCCTTTCTCCAGGTGTATTTCTGAAAATTAATTGCATTTGTAGATGAGAGCCTGAATGAAGTGAAAGTCTGCAGCAAAGAAATGTCTAAACCCACCTTTTTCATTCAGCTCCACATCCTGTGCAGTGTGCTGGTAGTAGGATAATGTTACTGCTTTATGGGAGACTGGGTCCCAAAGGTGGGATTCATCCCACTGAGTTTAGGCATCTAGAAGTTAGCAGTAGGTACCCTTCAGAGTTATGAGGAAGAATTGGTTTCTCCAGAGGGTGAATCAGTGGCAGAGGAATTTTCTTTCAGAGTCTGTGGCAACTTTAGCTTTTAGACACTCAGAGTTAGGCTATGCAAATGCCACCTTGCCTGATAGAAACCTTGACTGGGGGAAAAAGAGGAACTGAAGAATCTCAAATCCACAGCTTGATTGCTGGACTGTCTACCCTTATCAAATCCCTCCTCCGTTAATGAAATACAGATGTGCAAGTAGCTTCATGCATGATGATATTTTGGGGATCCTAGGAATGCAGAAGGTTTAGAATGAGTAACCCATGATGGCTTTAGCTGCTACACTCAGAAAAGCCACCAGGGCAGCGCTCAGCACCCTGGGTATGTTCTACAGAGAAGCCCAAAGTGGCAGAAACATGCACCCTGCCACTTTTTCTGTGCTGTAGAGATCCAGGACTGGTCTTCTTTACATGAGGTTGTGCTGGAGATGAGCCAAAGGTCATCACTGTGAAGGCAGAGGACTCATGACAATTCAGGTCTCTGCTCAGATCTTGTAATCAGAACTCAATAGTTGTGAAACTCAAGGCTAGAAATGACTGTTTCAATTGTGTTTCAAATGTTATCATTTTACTGCTTAATGCTGCTTGAATGTAGCCAGCAAAAGTACAGAAAATCAAACATTTGATACTGATCCAGAACCAGGCAAAGTTTCTATTAGGAATGTGGAATTCTTCCTATCAGAAAAAAAGATTAAATTGGACAGCATTTCAGCAATCACCAACGTATATATCTATTTATCATCTAATTAGAAATGATTAAAGTGGGTGTTTTTTTAGCTCAGTAAATGCCAAGATCTAAGAGAAGCCTGAATGATGGTAAAATGAAATCATCACTTGAACATCAGTGAGCAGGAGTTGTTAAAATTGTCATTTCTTTCCAGTGCTTCACCCATGAGTTGATAAATCCAATCTTATCATTGTAGCAAGCAGTATTATCACAGGGGAATAGAAAGGAACACCTGGACACAGAAAATCCATGGCACTGACCTGGGGAGGCCAAACTGTGATACTGGGCAGGACTGGGAGAGAGGAATGAACGAGGCTAAGGCCAGATTTGAATCCTGATAGGATAAATCAAGCTCAGGGGGAGACTGAGGGAGTCATGAGGATTCCTAACCCTGGCAGCAAAGGGATTCAGAAAGCTGTGCCTTGATCATTCTGCTGGGCTGGGAGATGAAGACTTTTCTTGTTAGGATATAGGGGCAACAGCACTGTGAAAAGTTCCAGATGATTTTAAAGCTGAGCCTTGCTGCAGGGAAAAACATGGCAATATTCATTGGAAAAGGAGAGGTGAAAGAAGTGAGGTGTCAGCCCACAAGCAGCATGGTGGGGAAGGTGCATGGCAAGAGGTGCACAGGGTGTGAGAGAGAGAACCCTGCAAACAGAAGCACACACTGAAAAGGGGAGCCCCTGCTGTTTTGAAAGAAGAATATTAGTCAAATAAATGCAACTTTCTGCCTGGCACTGATGAAGCAGATTAATAAGGCTACTGGAGCCCATATGGCTATGGAGATTCCCTTAGCCTAAATATTGCTAATGAATGTTTTCAGAAAGTGGTGTTTACACTCAGACATTTTTCACCCTCAGTGTGGTCTCGTACACGAGGTAACTGCAGTGTTCATCCTCATGCATTGGCTGCACCATCCCTCTGTGAAACAAGTGCTGCTCCCACTTCACGGGTAGGAAAAATAAACCAGAAGAGCAAAGACCAACATTTGCAAAATTCACCTCTTATATCAGGCCTTGATTTTAATAATCTCAGAGACTATCAAAAAAAGCAAAATTTTAAACTAGAACAAGGCCATGAATAGGGCCAAGAGGAGCCTAGGGGTCAGAGTGCAGTGTCTTGGTGTCAGTTCTTTGTGCCACCATGGGTGCTGCTGAAGAGATTATTTGGCTGCTGCTTATTAGAGCCAGCTCTGCTGCAGGCTGGGACTGCCCAACAGCTGGTGACTGCCCAACAGCTGGTGACACAGCAGCAGAGGCCTTGCCCCTAAACATCCATCTGCAAACAAATAACTCCAAACTTACCACGAGTGGTTCAGTGGCAGGACTCCAGCACAGGCCCTGGAAGTCGCACATCTGTTTAACTCCATGATCTGGGTGGCTTTGACCTCCTGACACACTGGCTGTTTTTCTTGCCCAATGCTGCTTGTGTCCTAAAGGGAGGCCAGTCACATTTAAGTTCAAAATTACAGCCTGGCTGCTCAGGTTCAGGCAGTCAGGTGCAAAACCAGACCTTTTTAAAAGGTTTCTTAAAAGGACCTTCAGTTGGCTGCTTGTTTGCTGCACAAACATATCCACAACCACAACAGGATCGCCAGCTCCATGCAGCACAGGGAGCCCTTGTTCTCCTTTCTCCTCTCACAGGTTTCTCAGCTCTCTGTCTCCACATTCTTCCCTGTCATTTTGATCTCCATCCCTACATAACCCTGTCCAGACAAGGTAATTTTTTTTTCATTTGTTCTCAGAAATGGCAAACATTAATGGCAAACAAACAAATAAACATCGAAATGCCTCTGAAAATAACTCAGTTGTTATCTTTCCTTAAAGATTTCTAAAAGTTGTCTTCAGCTGTGCAGTTTAGATTGAGCATGTGCTGCAGATTCAGTCTCTATTTCCTGTGAGCTGACTTCCCATGTAATGCTGCTTTTTAAAATTTTTCCATAGGGTGAGCTATTGGCTGGACCCAATTCCCTGCCACAGCATTAGTGTCTGAAGTGGTGAAGTGGCTGTGAACATGAACACTCTTCTGTTGTGTTTGTGAGTGTAAATGCGTGTTTAGAGACAGGTTACTTTTGAAAACCAGACTCAAAGTACACATTTATCCTGAAATATTAAGGATAATTGAGCTCAACATCAGCACCTAAATATCTGTGTGTTAATCTTTCATGTGCATGTGCACATGTGTGTCTGGTGCTGGAATAAGTCAGAAATACACCTAAAGTCACACACCATTGAGGTGAAGAGCAAGCAAGGAGCAAAACCAGATGCATCCCCTGTCTCCAAGGCACTTACCCTGTGGAAGGAGGCAGACCAGCACAGCAGGTAGCAAATGTCTTTTCCAGGGCATGGAAGTGACTGGTGTGTAGGCAGGCAAAAAGGAAAAGCCCTGCATTACTTTTACTGTCAGACTCCCTTGTTAGGCAGGACCAGGAGGATGGAAAATAGACTAATACTTAGCTTCTTTTTGTGTCTATGTGTGAAGGCAGCCTTTCTGAGAAAGGGCCTTTAAAAAAATGTACTTAGTTCTATCCAAAGTACAAGGCTAAGACAACCCTACACAGGGCAGTACAAAGGAGAGAGAGGAGTTATCCCTTCTTAACCCAGAGCTCAGAGATTTGTTCTTTCCACTCTCAACCGTGTTTGAGCCCTTCCATGGGGCTGCCTTAGTTATTCCTGGAGGGAAATGTCCTCCATGCTTGATTCCTTGTGTTCTGGGTGCAGGACCACTGAAAGTAAAAGAACATTAAAGTAGCAGGCAGGAGAGAAGAGAACTAGAGCAGGTGCTGTGTGTGGATTTCCCATCCACTTTCACATTGCTAAAGGACAAAAGAGAGATAGGAAAAGGGAATCCTCGAGATGTAACAGCTGCTGGACAAAGATCATTTGCTTTTCCCTGATGCTCAAGAATGTCACTTCTCTTTCATATCAAACTAAGGTTCCCCTTGAGCAGGGTGACAAGGACAGCAGCACCCACATCATGGGAAGATTGCCCAGGAAGCACAAGCTCTTGGATGGGAAGTGATGCAGTGGTGGCATTGCTGATGTGTGATGTGTGGCCCCTCAGCTGATCCAGGGTTGTTAGAGTCTCCCTGAGTGCCACGGACAGGCTGAAAAGTAAAACATTTTATCATTAAATAATATATGACAGAGATGGGTTGAATTACCATCCCCCAGTGGATGAGAGCTCTAGGATAGGAATGGACTGTTCATTATTGCAAAGGTTCCTCCTTGTATTGGTCACACAGCTGAGGGTGGACATTGGTAGTTCCAGTTGCTGGCAGAGTTTCCACAGCAGATTTAATTCTTCACATAGTTCCCACTTAGGGCAGTTCTTGGATCCTTGGTGCTTTTGTTTTTCTCTGGTGAATGGTGAATGCATCTTTCTAAGAAACTCTTCTTTTAAAGATGGACAGTAAAGCAAAATAAAAAGCCTTTTATATCACTTATAAACAATGGATAAAGCATTTTTGCAAATTTTTATATATATAATATAAACAGGAATCTTTTTATTATTTATCTAATTTATCTTTTATTTAAATTTATCAATTTCCCCTGTATCTTAAAAAAAAATTGCATCAATTTGTCTCTTTCAGGGTTGCCTGAACAGTAAGTTTATTTCCATTTTACTGTTGGCAAGAAGTAGTTTCACGTCAAACATTTGACCATTTGACCAGCAGATTTTGCTGNAAGATCTCCCTATCCAATCCACGGGGTCTCAAAGAATTCTATAAAAGCTGTAAAAAATAAAACTTCCTACCCTTCTTTCTTCCGACACTCAACCTGTGTGTGTGTGTGTTCGTTCGTGCTCTCGAACGACAGTGAACATCATTAAAAAACCTTCCCAGATTTAAATGGACAATAAATATAGGAAAGAGCTTGCACAGGGGAATGAGGCTGCCCAGTGCACACGTACTCAGCTGGGTGCCCTGATCATAGGTACTGGCTTTGTATCTGGTTCCCCAGCGAGCTGTGGAATTTGAATTCCTCCCTTCACACAGCATGGACAAGCTCTCACACTTGTTTTACTTCAGGCTCTTTTGCAAAGGAAAATGGCCCTGCTGGAAACTAATCAACATAATTTTTTACTCTTCACAGAGGTCTATTAGCAATCATTGCTGTGGTCTCGGGCTATAAACAGGGACAAGTATATTCCTAAATTCAAACCCAGCAATGTTTTGTATTTTCTATAAAATATTCTTGCCTGAGCTTGTGTCTGGCCAGCCTCTTTGGGGGCTTTTTGTGTTGTTTCTTTCTCCCTAGGTGCTGCTGCTGTCAGATGGGGAGATGCTGCTGAGAATATTGAAAAAGCTCAAATGAGAATGAATAGGAAAAGACAAACTCTAATGTCACTGCCCATCCACTTTCACATTGCTACCTCTTCCTATAGATGTGCACAGCAAACAAATATTAGTTTTATTAAATGAGACAGAGACAGTTTTTATACTGCCTGCCAATGGAGAAGACAATAATTGTGTTCACCATACAAAGCCACAGATTTTAGGGTGTAAAATCCCACTGGATATAAAGAGCTGCAGATTTGTCATAACTAAGCTAAGCAAAGCTGTTCTTAGTGCAGACTTTATCTAGTTCTAGCTCTATAAAAATTTGGTTGTCCCAAAGGTTACAACTAAAGGAGCAGTTTGTGTTAAGGATAAACAAGCAACTCATTTATAGTGTAAGAGTGCAACCTAAGTGATTTGCCAAACCCCATGAGAGAATTCTATGGAGTAAGAGTGTGGGGTGTTGCATTCCCAGGTGACTGCAGAAACCACTGCTCAAATTTCTATTTTCTATTGAGTATTTGGGTTGAGAGAAGTTTACCTAATTGATAAACACAAATTTGGCTAAAATTTCTCTGGGTCTCAAAGGGAAGCCATTTGATTTCCATCCCTTGCCCTGGCTTCTCCGAGAGCCTGGGGATGGAGGCCGTGGTGACTCCCACGCCTGCAGTCAAACTGCATCACTGCCCATTTGGGTAGGATTTAAACCTAAAATGAGTGTGAAAAATTTAAATTCTCATGTATTACAAGAGCTTGCCCATTTATCGGAATAAAAATTATAAGGACCATTAATTTGTGCAGATGTAAATTAGGAAGTGGAGAGGCTTTGCTGATCACCAGCAGTAGCATGCAATGTGCTCCATGGCAGCCATGCCAAGGATGAAATGTGTTGATTGCCTCCGGGGTTAACCCTGCAGCTTTCATGCCGTGCACAAACAGCTTGTTCTGCTCACCATGTGGCTCTGGAGCACAGGCAGCAAAGGTCACACGAGCAATCAAGATCAGCAGATCCCTCCTCAGGTAGGGACCCCCATGGCTGCAGGATTAGCTAACTTGGAATACACATTTGCTTTTCAATGGCCTGTGTTAGAGATGGTTTTTTGATTCATTAATCCATATCTGTATTTCTATGAACATGGACAATGCTTGCTGTTTCTTGCTGTTTGTCTGGGTTTCATCCTTGCTGGGCTTCTTGAGAAATGAAAACAGGAGGAATTAAAAGGTTAGATTGTTTTGATAACAGGTCTCCCTGCAGGAGTGAGGCATAAGCTGACAGGATGCTCTGAGAGCTTTGCTGATGGCATGACTTTAGGAAGAATGCTCTAAGAAAACTAACAGTAAGCATCTGAAATTATCTGATTTTTAAAAAATACAACTGAGGTTTTCTAAAATATTTGGTTTTTTAGAGGCATGAATTTGTTTGCAGTTTAGAGGAGCTGAACATCTGACCCGCTTCCATCATATCTGGAATTTTGTGCACGAATTTCAAGTTGAAACTTAGAGACCAGACAAATTTTTCTCTCTCTTTTTGCCTTTACTATTCCAACAACAAAGCACATTTGCTTCAGGAGCCCTCAGCTCCCTGCCCAGCCCTGGAACGCCCTGGAACAAGGGGCAGCAGTGCATCCCTGTAGTGCCGTCTCCAAGGCAGAGATTTGTCAGGAGAAGCCACTGACCTCCTTGTTTCCTTAGCCCTGCAGATCCTTGCCCTCTCATTGCTGAGTCTCCCCAGGGAGGGGGGATGCTGCTGCCTGCCCTGGGGGAAGTAGAGCATTAATCTCATCATCTGTCCCAGCTGCCATCCCTGCTGAGGCTGGAGAGGAGCTCTGGGAGCTATCCCCAGACAGCAGAGCACAACATGTCCATTCCAGGGCATCCTCTAAATGAATCCTCAACATTTTCATTAGAGGCACTCCTGCTGGACAATCATGGGCTGTGCTCTTCCACGTTTTTCCACAGGCAGAGAGCTTGTGTAAAATCTGACTGACATTTAAAAATGCCAGCAATCTTACTAATTCTTCAGTTCAAGAAGTGTTTCTTGGGGCTTTTTGTGTACCAGTTGGAGGGCAGGAGGGTGATGCAGCACACTGCCAGAACCAAGCTCTTTACACTAATACTGCACTCCTTTAAAATGGTGTTTACCGTGAAGCTTGTGAGTAACTGGGGAGTGCACCTGTGGAGGTTAAGGAGGCTGGTGAGAGCTACAGCTGTTTGTGCTCTGACCTCATTCTGCCTTGAGAAGGGTCCCTTCGGCAGGAATTGAGAGCTCTGTGTGTCTGCTGGCACAGAGATGTGCTGCTGCCCTTCCTCAGGAGCTGAGCTCCCTAATGCAGGCTGCTGTCCACCAGTAATCCACATGGAATTGCTAATGTCTGCCCTTATTCCAGGATCCCACTAAATTCAGACCAGAGGACCATGTGTGCCAGGGCTTTTCCCTACTGCAGGATTGCCTGCTCCTTGTCACTCCTTTCTCTCTGGGAGGAGAGCTTGATGGTGTCTCACACCACTGGTTTTCCCAGTTAAATGACTGGGATCAGATATGTTTGCTCTGTGCTACATCTACATATATTTTGGTGTCAAATTTGCTGTTCTGCATTGGAAATCCTTCTCAGTGGTCTCTACAGACACTGTTTTGGTGGATGTAAATCTACCTGTGTGCTGCACGTACTGAATCAGAGCCAAGGCTCCTTCACTTTTAAATCTCCAGTGACCACCCAGTAAACAACAGCTCTTGAAATCCTGAGTCTATTAGCAGAAAATACAACTGTAGATGACTCCAAAAGGAATGACTCATTGCAGTGAGGTTAGCAGGGAAGAGAGGGAAGAGGGTTCAGCAGTCAGCTGATTGGGTTTATTAATGCAACAGCTACTTCTGCATTAGCAATTCTATTTAGCATGTAGTGACTGAGCAAATCAGATGCCTTCCCATTCCTGCCATTGGCATGGAGCTGCTTTTTACTGAAAATGGGAGGGATATATGAAATTATCCCAGGGTAGGAGGTTATGCATGCATTAAGGTGACGGCCATGGGTGCTGGCCACTAATTGTGAAGGCACAGTGGGTTAGAGCAAGGTCTTAAATCCTGCTGTTGAGAGCTTTTATTCTTTGACCTGACTCACTGCAGGGGAATGGGTTTCAATTTGGAATAAATTTTGACCCAAATAATTGAAAGTTAATCTCACTTCATTTTACATAATGCTTTATGATAATGCAATTGTAGCATGTTTAGCATGGGGCACAGAGGGCAACAGTCTACAGAAGCTGACATTTTGCATAAAGAAACAAAAAGAGGTCCTGAGTTTATCTAATCAAACTTATAGTGGCAGTTGAGAAGATTAACCTTTCTAATAATGACTTCCCCTCTTTTATGTATTTTGTGAGGGTGGTCACTTACAGGTATTAATTTGTGACACTCTACAATTACATTCTGTGCAGTGTGGTAAATGTGACCTGAACAGTTTCCTGAGTCAAGCAAAAGCAGAAGAGATCAAACCAAACAGGATGAAAAAACAGAATAAGTGTATTGCAGGTCAACTGCTGCTCGACTGAAGCAATGCTCAGAGGAAAGTTGATGGATACAAAATACTTCCCTTCTTGGGGAGTTATCAGAAAATATGCACTCAGTGAACCAGAAAACTGTGAAATTATTTAATAAAATTAATCCCCTGCTGTGAATAGGAAAAATGTCAGATTTATTTAGCATCTAGATTTCCATCCCAGCAAATATAAATTTATCCCTGGATTCTTTTGTCCTGATTTTAACATTTGCTCTGTTGTACTGAATATAGTCCTATACCCAGCCCACGTTTTCATAGTAAGTGTTGAGTTAGCATAGAAAAATAAGAAAACAATGTTTTCAAGTGTAGGATTTAAAACCATGGTACTTGTGTTTAGCTTACTTTCAGGTGTAAGCCAAATAAGTTCATTACATACCCTTATACATCTGATATTTGTTTTCTTTTATTTGTCAGCACAATCTCAAGGAAGATAAAGACATTAATTTCCCACATCCCTACCAAGGCTTCCTGAAGGAGTATTCTAACTCACATTGGAAAGTGGAACTTTTCACGCCAGTTGATGCTGTTTTGCCCAGCTCTGACAGTCTGTCTCCACCTTCTGCTTCCCTTTCAGCCATGGCATTTTTTACTCCTGTCCTACCCTTCCCAGAATGAAGGATTCAATGGACTGGCCTGCTTTTATCTCCACATCTCATTGTCTTGGCCTCCCCAAGCTACCACCTTTAGGAACTCAGCTTCCTGCAGCCCTTGGCAGCATATCCAAAGGATGAGGGATTTTTCCTTAACTGCAGCTTGTTCTTCTGTATTTTCCTTACCAGCAGCCAGAGCAGTTGCAGTAAGGAGCACATGGACAGACCCTGCCTCCCCAGTGACAGAAAGTGACACTTGTGATGCCTTGTCCCTTCCTGGGTCAGTGTGTGTTGCTCTTGTCAAGCAGTGTCACCCCCTCAATGAACCATGCATGGCCTCCCTGTGCTGTGTGTGCTGGATCCAAGGGGACACTCTTGCTTTGGGGACAGGCAGGAATGAAGGATTGGCAGCTTCCAGCCCCATTAACTCCTCTCAGAGCCCTGTTCTGAGCTGAGCTGAGCTGAGCTGTGTGCATGGCTGGAATCTGAACTCCAGAAGAGCTGCCATGGTCAGCGTTGCCTCTGATCTGGCACTGGAGCAGCCACTTTGAATGTTTGTGTCCTCTGTCCCAGCTCAAATAGCTCTCGTTAAAGTCCTCCTTCGAGCTCCCCTCTGCTTCATTTTCTCTGGGTTTCAGTCAATGTCAAAACACCCCTTGAATGAACAGAATTAGGACAGGAGGGGGAGGGTACAATTTCTCTGCCTGCATAGGAGTAGTTTGGGACTGAAATCATCAGTGCTCTTTGAAAGCTGAGTTATTTCCATGAGGGTGCCTTAGGAGTGCAAAATGTTATTAGAATATGCATTATTATTTTGAATTTCACCTGTCACTACTGACATCAGTGACAGGAAAGGGCACTACACTGGAAATAGGATCTGTTCACCTTTCCCCAACATGATGCAGCACAAAGACAAGTGATTGTTACACTCTGCTTTTACTTGGTAGCTCGGTCCCAAAGGATATTGTATTGCTGGATGACATTGTGCTGCAGTGTCTGTGCCTCATTTTATTTTGAGTAAGTCATACCTCTTTATACATAGATAATGAACCCACCGTGCACCTGGCACAGGCTGCACAGCGTTATTTAAAACAGGAGAGTCTGAGCATGTCTGAAAGTGAAGTTCTCTCATAAGTATAAGCTGCAAACCCTTATTCAACATTAAATCAAATCAATGTTAATTTGTGAACTAATTAGCATTTCAGGCTTGGTGTTTTTTTCCAGCAGTGTGGTGATTTTGTATATAATGCTATGTGATTGTACCGAAGTACATAATTATGGAGCTGAATACATTGTCTCCTGCTGACATGTTGCAAAAGGAGTTTCTTTCAGCAAAGGATGCTTGCTACATCTGATTTAAAATACAGACCCACAGCCAAGGCTCATGCATGGACCCATAGCTGAGGCAATAACAGAGTTCAGGGGTCTTGTTGGAAAAGCTGGCTGAAAATATATTAACTGTGTTTACTCATTCCCATTTCTACTATATTTTAATGAGGCAATGGCAAGATACCCTTTGGTGTGAGACAGATGATGAGACAGGTATTCTGAGTGGGGAATATGCATCAAAGAAAACTGAGTGGTTTAAGGAGGTTTTTTTTAAAACTCTGAAGTCTGACTGCTGGAGTACAGGAACTGTCAGTACTTGCTCAGCTCAGTGTTCATTTTCACCCAGAATCCTCTCCCTGGCAGCAGCCAGCACCAGGCAGCAGAGACTGTGTCAGGAATATTGTAATCGCTGTCTCTCTTAAGGAAAAACTGATGGAAGTCTCCTCTACTTTACCTGTATTTACCCAGAAACAAGCACTTTAATTTAAATATTATTACCCACACTCTAATTTGCTTTAAAACAGTTTTAATAATGTCTATGTCCTTTGTGATCTTTGATGACATAGATTTTGTTTAAGTAACATGGTTAAGATAAAAGCACACAATCTGCCCTGAGAGGGGAACACCACACCCATCTAATGTCAATATATGAGATAGTAACACAGCATCTCTTATGGCTACAGTTTGTAACCCTGGTTGAAAGAAAAAAACCCAAATGAAGCCCAACATATAAATTGTAAAAGGTTTTGCAAAATTGAAGTCAAGCATGTGCACATAATTCTCTGTAGGATCTCTGAGTCGATCAGCAAAATTTCATATCCCCAGAAAACTTTTGTCCAGGTGAGAGCTCCTGCTCGGCTACTCACAGGAGACAAACTAGGACTGATTTTTGTGCTGGGACTCACTGGTCTCCTCCTCAAGCTTTGCCTTGATGGGAGTGAGTGTGGGGCTGTCAGAAGCTGTTTTGGATGTTTGCCCTTTCAGACTGACAGGTTATTCCTGCACCAGACCAGCTCAGACTGAATTGCACAGAACCATGATTCCCACCCTTGTTTATTAATTGAAGAATCAAAACTCAGATGTGCTGGAATTTAAATGGTCATGTTCAGCTGTCTGGGTTTGACTCTGGATGAGCTGACTGTGACATGCCATCCTCCCAAGCTGTTGTTTTGCCTCTCTTTGTAGGCTGTTTTTTCTGGGGTCTGCTTCCTGCCTAGAGCTGGAGATGGTTGCAGTTGGAAAGGCTGGAGGCTTAAATTTTCAGTCTGGTGTTCCAGGAAAGTGAGGCATTTTAGATCTCTCTGTGTACTTAAACTCTTGGTCATTCTTTTGAAGGCCTCAGCGAATTTCAGCCAAATCTGACAGGCCATTAAGTTTTCTCAGCTCTCATACAGGTAACAGGCTTCTCAGCCCTGAGAAATTGTTATAGACTGAGATTCCAAAGGTCCTGACTGACTCATCTGAGAGGTGCTGGAAGTCCTGTGTCTGGATATTAGCTTTCTTCAAGTCTTGCCTGTGAGATTGAGTTGCCTAAAGAATCAAACAAAGTAATTGTGACAGTACAGCCAACTCATTCTCTTCTGCTCTTCAGTCCAGAAAATCTTGTACCTTCACATGATTCAGCTGCACCCACCAAAACTAGTGATTGGCCTTATGGTAAGACAAACACTCAAACACATTTCTTTATTAAACCTGCCCTTCCCCTAAATCACTCAATGAATTATCGCTATTAAAATTTAATTAAATTTTGTGAATCTCAGCCCACCTTTTACAAGCAGTCATGTTACTTCTGAAAATCTGCATTATTAGCTGCAAACTGCATAAGAGGAGAATTTTCAATTTTTACCATGACTTTCTTATATTTATAAGTTTCAGGACTCTAAAGGGTTTAATATTTTTCCCAGTTGCATTTTATGATTGATTGTATGCAGTGAAAACACCCAAACATGCCCATATTTTCAATGCAAACAGCAGAAATGTGGACTATTTAGAAAAAACACAAGAACCCAAATAATTATATCCCTGGTTATTTTGAGACAGAGAGAATACTTCAATCCACACTCTGTGTTTATATGCTAAAAATGTTTCTTCTTGTCTGAAGTAGCAAATTTACCTCAGGGAGCTTTATTTTTGGTTACACACTTAATGCAGAACATTATTTGCATCACAGAAAGATCACATCTTCCCCTTGCCTATTTCAGCTTTTCCATACCAAACCTCAGGCTTTCCTATTATTTGTAAAATTGCTTTTGTTTCCAGTTGGGATCAGATGTAGAAATGGAAAGATCAGGGCATATTAGAATCTGTAGCTAGGGGAGAATTCTGCTCCAAGTGCTGGGTGTTAAACTGTGGAGGGGAGGAGGGGATGCACAAGACAAAGGAAAGGGTTTAGAACAGGTTTTTTGGAAATCTGATTGATATTGCCCTGCAACAGAGCAAGAGATCAGGACAGGAGGAGTGAGGTATTAAAGCAAGGAAAGGCAAATATATTCATAATCATGCTGCTCATGATTTTATACTTCCTAAATTGTGAGGTGAGTGATCTTGCCTACTTGGAAAAAAAGGTGGCACGGGCTTATCAATCAACCAGGAACCCTCAAGACATATTCCAGGGAGAAGGTGCAGAGAAAATGTTCATTTTTAGATATTTGTGGAGAAATTGCAAGAATGTTTCAGCTTGTGTGGCCAACACCAATCTGCTTAGGCATTTCCCTGGCATCTCTGTTTGCAGTGAATTTATAAATGAATTATTAAATGGATTCTACTGTTATTAGAAGTATGTTTTTTAAAAAATTTAGGCATATATTACAAGATCAGAGCAACTGATTTCTAGCAGCAGCCGCAATATCAAAGGGGTTAATTTAGATCATCAAGGTTTCATCTCCTTGCCCTCTAAGGTCTGATTCATAAAGCTGAAGAGATGAATTCAGAAATTTCCAGAGACAAATGGGGGAGAAAATAAAGATATATGAAAAAGGAGGGTGGAAAATTAAGTTTTGTCTCAGTGTATGTGGTTACCAAGAAGGGCTTGAAATTCACTTATATTCTTGTGCAGATAAGGAGTTGAGATGTTTCCCTCATATCCTGGGCCAATTCTCAATATTGAAACAGATCAATGATCCATTTAGTCCCCACCACTGGCTAATGCTGGGGAGAAATGCAGAAATCCTTGATGATGCATTTAACAGCTTATAACTAGAGATGAGATTCTTTCCAGCCACTCCTTGTCTTCTGCTCCTAAAATACAAACACTAATCAGCCACTATTGTACTGCTGGTTTAGCTCATGTATTTGTGCATGAAGTCAACACTAAACTTCTTGCTGATCTTTTCTGAGTACCTGCCCTGCTCTCAGTATCCCACAGGCTCCAATTCAGCAGCTTAATTGAACACTGTTTAACTACCACTGTCTTTAGCTGAACACCATCTTTCTATTAACCTTAATTTAGTTTTGCTGCAAACAAGCATTTGAATCTTTATGGGAAAAAACCAACCAAACAAAAACAAACCCATAGAAACAACAACAAAAAAAACCACTCCAACACACACACACAAAGAACCCAGCCCAAGACTGGTGTAATTGTAAACCTTCCAGCTCAGAGAGTAGGTGTGATAGACAGTTATACTTAAATCCTCTTCTAAACAGATGTGCCTTGTGGAGATCACTGCATACAGCCATGCTCCCTAAAGCTCTGGAGACCCACGGAGTCTAGGAGGAGATTTTTGAAACACTAATTTTAAGGAGGGCCATGAAAAGTCATTGCTGCAAAGAGAAAGAAAATCATCTGTTCCCCGTGTCCCTGGTGGGGAAGGATGTGATGAATGGGGCTGGGCTTAAATAGCCATTGTCTGGATATAAGTTCCATATAAACCAAGACGATAATCAAGAAACCAATACTTAGCAGGGATTTCTGCATTTAAGGGCAGAAGAAGAGGTGATCAGAAAAGGGGAGGATTGGACTGATGTTCTTTGATGTGTTTTTCCTTGAAATATGAAGGTAGTAGGAGGAAAAAGAACATGGTGTTGATTTGAATCAGTTGAAAAAAGACCAAGCCTTTGCACAACACCCTCATGCAGCAAGGTTTATGTCTCAAAAATGTTATATAGGCTCTGAGAAAGAACAAATTTGAAGAGCAAACAGTGGATATTCTTTAAATGCAAAATAGGCTCCTAATTGAGCAACCAAAGCTTGGCTAGATTGTGTCTGGATTAAATTTACAGTGGTACAAGCAGACAAATAACCCTCTTTCCTTTGCAAACAGCAGACAGCTCAAAACCCAGTGAGAGCTCAGCCTTTTTAATTTTCTTCTGTAAATGCTGATTTCAGTCCTATCTGCTTTATATAACAGTTGCAAGTTTAGACACAAACCCACAAAATGCCAGTGCTCTGTTTTTTTTTTCTTTTCTTGATTATGCATGGAAAAAGTCCAGGCTGTTTCTTTCGCTTCCCTTTTCCAACACAAAGGACAGCAACGAGCTAAATTTCTGTCTAGAGAATTCTCAGCACAGGTGTGCAGGCAGAGGGATAAATCCCCTGAGCAGTGCAGAGGGGAGCAGTCATTACCCAGTTAGAAATGTAGGGGTTTGTTAATTCTCACATTACTGACATCCCTTAAGTCATCAGCTCAGCTTGGTTTATTAGCAGGAAGAAATTTCTTATTCTGCTCTGGAAACTGTACATTCCCTCAGATTATAAGCATAACTGTGGAGATGGGTGGATATCTCCCTAAAGAGTTGATGAACAGGAATGATAAACTCCAGTGGCATGTGAGGGAAGTCTCTTCCCTTCAGCTGTACCTTGACAGGTACCTTCAGGAGCCAGGAGTGTCTGGCTCTGTCCAGTGGCACACCCAAGCTGCAGACAGTGGTGTGCACTCCAGCTGTTGCCTATGGAAATGATGGTCAATAATTATATTTCTTTTCCAGCTAACATAACTTTCTAGCATAGGGATGCTCCTTATTCTATAGACACTTCTGAAGGACCCCCAGGTACAGGGATCTAAATTACCTTCTTCTTATTCTATTTCTTAGGTCTTGAAGAAATAAAATCAGAAGAGTGGTCTGTAATGTATTGAGGGAGGAATGCAGACACGGAGAAACCAGGATTAAGTTCTGATAGCATCAAAGTCTGTTATCTTTTTGCATTTGCTTTTTTATTGTGTGTCTGTGAATCCACATGGTTTCGTAAATTTTCCCTTCCTGATGCATATCTCTTTGTTCCTTGAGAAAAAAAAAACAGCTGAAGATGTCTGTATTGTTGAATTGACCTCATCAAATTCAGCCCACAGCCTTTAGGAACTTAAAACAGAAAGTCGTGGAGCACCCGCACAGATTCTTGTTTACTTCAGAAAATCTTATAGGTTTAATAACAAATGTTGTCCTGGTTTACTTCTGAGCTTTCTGAAACCATCCTTGCAGAGGGAAGACTGTTCAATGTTCTACATTTTGAATTAACAAGTTAATCTATAGCTTCTTGCTGAAAGTGAGGGGAAGCAATTACTGCTATGTATTAGATCACTTTAATTTCAGGTATACGCTCAGATATATCTTCATTGGCCCAAAGAAGGAGTGGGGTTTGGACAGAGAGAGGCAACAGTGATTAGCCAAAGCAGCCCATGTTCCTTTTCCTCATGAAGTTTAATCAGTCACTCGCTTACATGACATTTTCCAAAAGCCCTTCATTACTCTCCAAAGATGCCTGATTCTGTGACAGTGCTGACTGTGTTGTCTGTGGCTGCTGCTTTGCAGGCAGGACCATTGATGTGTCATGTCCAAGAAGATGCCATTAACAGAAGTCCCAGATTTGGTAGTTTTATGCCAATATGAAAAAGATTGATGCTATAAATCAGTGTAAAAGAGTTTTCCAATGATTCTCTGGCATGGTGACCTGCTACAACCAACCACAGAGCCCTCTTACCCAGGGCAGCATTGCCATTTGCTTTTTTCTCAAATTCCTTCCTGGCAGAAATGTTTCTTGCCTGGAGTTGCTATAAATTGGCTACTCTGGTTTGCCTCACCTGTGGGGTGAGAGTTTGTCAAGGTAGGGCAGAGGCTCCCTCCTACCCCTGGAAAAGCAGAGCAGACTGCTTTAGCTGCATATCCCTCCTGCGTCTCCTCTGTAGTGTCTGCAGAATTTCTCAGTGCTGCAGGGCATTTTCAGCTTCGTGTCTGAATGCTGCTGGAGTTGCCACCTCATTTGCCAGACTGGTGACCAGACCTGCATCCCATTATCCTTCCTGGTCCCTTCCCTCACAGCATCCTCAGAGCTCTGCACTTTTTGATGACCTCCTACTTCTGTCCTCCTTTTGGTCCCAAGGTAAAGTGAGGACAAAGAGAAATTAATGCAGAGGAAAATCATTCAAAAAAAAAATCAGAAACTGCTAATGTATGTGGTAGAATAATGCAGTGTGAATTTTTAGGCATTACAAACAGGGAGGGCAATTTGTTTTATCTTATTCTACTGCTTTTGCAGAGCCATGGGCTACATTGGGTGCAGGGTGTTCCCTGTGGTAACCTGGTGCTCTCTGGTTGGCACATCTCCCTCCTCAGACCTCATCATCAGCTGTAATTTATCTCACTGTGCCACCCCATTCCAGCAACCTACTTACTTGAGGCTGAATATAGTTATTAGTCTATAAATTCCTGGATTTTTCTGGCTGAGTGAAGAGTCTGTCGTAAGAAAATATGAATTATTTAGAAATGGTATTTCAAAAGGGAGCAGGTAGAAAGCACCTCTGTCTGGGAGAGGCCAACAGCCTTCTCCAGCTGCAGTCACTGCTCAGTGTTTTAGATTTCTCCAGCACACGTGGATCATTGGTTGCATTGTGGCACAAAGCATTTTGAGATGAGCCCAGCTGAGGGGTGTGTGGAGGTGCCTCAGGAGGTGAGCAGGAGTGTTAAAGGTTATGGGGTTTGCCTCACCGAGTCAATCTTAGTGGTTCTTTGGCCATGGAGCCTCCTTTTCCTGCACACCCAGGATTTACTGATGCAGAAATGCAGGAAAGGCCATGAAACTGGGAAACAGTGGAGCTGCTTCACAGGCAGACACTGGAAATACCTGGAGGAAAGCAAAGCAGGTACAGAAGCAACAACCTACTTGGAAACACTCTGCCTGCTAATGAAAGGGAAAACAGGGATGAGGCAGTGTGAAGGGAGATTATTACTGAAGCATTCACACCTTTTGCAGAGCTCCTGCTTCTCTATTCAGACTATTTGATGATACGCTGACTAGTGGAATTTGCAGAGTTACTCTTTTCCATGCTATGAAATGAGCAGGTCTGGGGGTTCTTCCTTTTTTTTTTTTTTAACCAACCATTTCCAAAGTTCGGCTTTCTCTCCCTGTAGTAAACACCCTTGTTTTAAATTCAGTAGGGTAAGGCATCCATCTCCATCTTTTCCCCCTGCCTGCACTGAACAGGGAGCTTTTGGATGCTGAAAAAGCTATCTCACAGATTGCAGCTCGCAGTTGGGAATGAGGAGGAGTGATCGGCACCGTGCTATTCTCACATCCCAGTGTGCTTTCTGTAATGTGAGAGGATTATTACTGATGCTCTCCTGGCTCTATTCGTTGTTGTGAATGAATTATGCTTTTAAGCTGGGCATTAGCCTAAAAATACCTTCAGTAACCTAAATGGGGATTATTATTACTGGTTGTGTTTAGAGTTGTTCTTCAGAGCCCCACAAGAAGGGAGCCCATTGTGCCAAGCTCTGTATGTGAGATGCTCCCTGCCTCAGTCAGGGTCTGTCTAAAACCATATATTTTGGGTGGGGTTGAGGATAAAGCATCCAAATGGGGATTACACACAGCAGAGACTTTTCTGCCTAAGACTGTAAGAAAGACTGACAACTTCCTCCTGATACTCTGGTTTGTCTGAAGAAAGGACAGCATCTGTCCCCTGCCCTGGTCTGGGTTTGTGTTGTGTGGGGAAGAGTCCTCCCACCAAATATTTTAATACCTGTCTTTATCTGCTCCTACTGGCTGCAGCTTTGCTTGCTCTCCGTGGACTTCCCTGGGATGTCACAGGATTGTGGGGTGAGGGATGGTGGGGCAGCAAAGGCAGTGAGTGCAAGCAGCATGCCAGTCCAGCTCTGTGTTTTTCTCTACAGTTTTGTCACGGAACTTCAATGCTGAATTATTGAGCATTTGAATCTGGAAATGCATTTCACCATAAAGAGCATTTTAAAGAAGAAAGCAAGGAGTCAGGTTACTCAAGGCATTGCCTTTGGATGGCTTATGGGGAAAGCTATTGGGAGGAAACAACGCAGATGAGTCCATGTGCTTTCTCATTTGCAAAGATTCAGTTGCTGTCTTATTTCTCCCATCATAAAATTGTCTCTCTGAGTTTTCCAGGTGGATGCATCACAGGGGCTGGAATGTAGCCTGACAGGTAGAAATCAAAAGCAGCATGTCTTAGTGATGCTTCGTCAGCTGTGAATAACAAGAAACATTCTGGGGTTTGTTCTGGAAATCCAGATGCCATCCACTGTCAGCTCTCAGCTGCTGCTGCTCTGGGCAAACCTCCTAATATGTCACAGGCAGAACATTTGCTGTGCCCTGGATTTTGCTCCCACGGACATTTGCCTAATCTGTCTGTGTGGCAGCTCTAAATCAGGTGTCAACTTCTGTCTGAATTGAAATCTCTATGGCCCCTGCAACCCGGAGTCCAGAGGACAATACTGAACATTTTCTGGGGATGATTTGTGCTTAATTCTTAACAGCTTAGGTGACTAATTGCATGAAGTCAGAAAGCAAACACAAACTCTCCAGAGCACTGTGTTTTTGCATAGTGATGCTGATAAATAGCCCAACAGTGGAGAGGATGAGACTTGCAGCAGCCAGTCAGAGCTTGGGAGTGACCTCCCCACCCCATATATAAGGGATAACCACTCCCTTTTCCAGTCACACACCCATTTCCAGCACAGTCTGTGAGCATACACAAACTCACACTATTTCTGTATGTAGGTTCATATACATTCTGAAGTTACTTAACCTGAATACTTTAGGATGTTTGTTTGATATAGTGATATATGTGAGAATATAGAGATCTATTAATTGGAACAACAGTATTTAGAGGTTTACATAAGTGTGCTGCATGCTGCAAACGACACTTGTATCACTGGATATTAAACTGGGTATTTTGTTTGACAGTGCACTTCATAATGCATTATAGGAATAATATTTTATCAAGAGCTCAAGTACCAAAAGCAGTGCATTCCCCACAGGACTCTCTTTCCTTAATGTGCTTAAGGTTGTATTCAATATTCAGGAAGCTCCTTGTATTCTAAATCCAAAAAGTACCTCTTCTGAGATGTAACAAAACAAATTTTTGTTCCTTGTAAATTCCGTATCAACAAGCCAGTGGTAAAAAGTTAATTAGAGCACCCTTTCAAACTCCAGCCTTCAGCTGGTAAAAACAGGAGAAAAAACCAATGAAATGCACGATAGTGCCATGCAATTACTTCAAATAAAGATCACTAAAGTTTCTGACAAGGCTTTGATGCTGAAGCTCTGCCTTGCTCCTAGCAAACACCCAACTAAAGCAAATCTTCGACCTGTGTGACAGGCCCTGAACGCTTCCATTAGCATGGCATCATTCTAATGCATTTAGTGTGTGTGTTTAATGCTAAATGCATTAGCACTTAATGTCAGGAGCTCCAGACCTGCTCGAGTCAAGGGGTTAACGCAAATTAAGAATTGCAAGAGAGATTTGTCACTCTTTATAGCTCTGTGTTAGCAGTCCTAATTTCATTACTGAAGCTACTCTGTAAAGAAAGAGTATTATTTTTGTGTTAGGCTCTTGTTCTTTCTTTGGAAAATAAAGAGCAATTGCCCTACTAGGACTTGGTTCCACAGTAACACCTCCTGAAAAGCCCCACTGTAACATCATGTTATAGTGCAGTAAGAGAGTAAAACCTGCAAAATACATCACCCAAGAAAACTTAACTACCCAGTTTAACTATCAGGTTAACATTATAAAATCAAGTTGGGAATGGACACCTATGGCTAAAGATTGGCTTTGTTTTGTTTATTCTGTCTAAAACTAGACCATTTTGGACTTTAGTAGCATGAGGGAGTGAGGCCAACCTATGAAATACAGCAAGCCAGGCCACAGCTCCAGGGAGCTTTCCCTCAGCACCAGGTGAGGGTTAAGCAGCCCTTAACTTTCCCACTTGACCTTGCCCCTCTAGGTGTTTGCACAGACAGTGGCACAGCTGTGCAGTGATTCTCACAGGGTGAAAAATAACATGGGAGAGGTATCTGGATCAACAGAGGAGTTGGGTGAGAGGCTGAAATGTGCACAGAGGGATGGGCATCAGTTTTGTCATATTGCTGGTGAGTTCTTAACTGCACAGAGCTCATTTTATTATTCAGTGTGCAGTGAGGAAGATGCACCTGGTCTCTCCTCCAGCACGGCAAAGAGACAGGGATTCATTCCTTAATAGTAATTTCTCCTAGCAGTAGTGTTAAAGTCAATGGGACTGCAAACAGAGCATAGAGAATATGCCAGTCTCGGTAGGGTCAGGATCAAGAGCTGTTATGTTGATTGACCTCAGGAAAAGATTATTTTGAAGGGGTTTTTAAATGATTTTAATTAAAGTGTGTATTTAGATGAGTGGAGTTTATGCTAATTACACTTGTATGTCACCGTGGTTCTTGAAAAAGTTTTAGAAATCTTAAAAACTTGAGCTTTTCCCAGCACTTCAGTGAGCTGGTGCTGAACTCATCCCTGCAGAAGGGCAGTGAGGAAAACGTTTGCTCAGCCATCACCAGCGTGTCAGGGCCCAAGGGCACCAACAGGTCCTGACTGCCCTGACCAGTGACCTCCCTGCAGGAACCTGGAGCCCAGGGCTTCATTCCAGCTTGTCCCTGGTCCTTGCTGAGCCGTGCCACAGGGTAATATGGCAGGAATTAAGGTGTTGTCTCCCATTTGGTCCTTGCTCAGAGACCTTTGCTCTGTTTTCCTTGAGGACAAATTCTTGTGCTTGGTACTTTACTGCATATGGAGTGTCTTGCTCCTGATACCAGCTAGATGTGCAGGTATACTTTGTGTAGCAAATCTGGCCTTGTAGTTTGTGAGCCAGGTCCAGCCTGAGCAATAGTTCTGTGTGATTTGATATGTTTTCTCCAAGGAAGATATAAGTACTGCTCTAAGAGCAGACGTCCCTCACATCCTCTGTCTGCCTTCAAAGCTCCTGCTGAGATCTGGATCTCAGGGGGTCTGATCCTCCTCTTGTTTCTCTGTGAAGGGTTGCCTCAAGAGCCCCATAATTTGTTTTTCCTATCACTACTTCACTCCCCTGCCCCAGTGCCTCCCGGCTGCAGCCTTGGTTCACACAAGGACCAGAGACCATGCTGGGCCTTCAGAGGGGCCCAAGCATTTATCTCCCTAACTCAAAGCCTAACCTATGTTTTTCCCTTCCCTTTCCAGGCATGCTGGGATCCTTAACCTTTTGAAGTATCCTTAACATCCTTCCCTTTCCATGTTTGCCTTGTTGCTAACCTGCCAGCACGTTCCTGGGATTGTGGCTACAAGAATGAGTTGGTACACAGAGAGATGGAGCAGAGTGTACCCCAAGGGAAGAGGTGGCTGTGGAGCAGCTCATTCCCTGTCCTGCTGCACTGCCTCAGCCTGCAGCACTTTGCTCATGTAGCCATAGCCCAGCACCAGCCTCATTAACCCTGCCATGGCCCTGGAGCATGTTGTTATCAGATGAGACAGTCCAACATTTTCTCTGTGTGCTTGAAGTGGTTTTCTTAGTCTGAAAACCAGGCACCTGATCAGCTGTAAGTTACATACTTGACAACAGTGATAAAACACTGTAAAATAAGATGTATCAATAATAGAGTCTAAATTGACTACAGGAGGTATGTGAGCATTGAACATCCCTCTGCTTATCTTAAATTGATTGCAAGGTATCATTTTAAATTGAGGGGAAAATCCAGTTAAAAATGTATTCAGGGGAGGAAATCAGCACAAAGTGTCTACTATTAAAGTGTGCCTTGATTTTAATGTTTTTGGCTTTCATTTCATGAAGTGTTAGATGAGTGGATAAGCAACAGGAACTATATGATAAGGTTGTCTGTGTTCTGCATTCACATTTGGGTAGTAATTCCAGACGAGAAAGAGAGCCCTGTGATTTGTCATGCACATTGTGCTGGCTTTCACAGAGTGTTCTGAGACTCATTTAGCTGATTTTGGATGAGGTGGAAATTCATTAACAGGTGCCAACAAACGTGGCTCCCCATGAAAATCTGAGTGGGGAAGGTGGATGGATCTCTGGCTCTGCCACCCAAATAAAGAATGAATAGGGAGCAGGGATAACTGGTGATAGGAAGTGGGACAGAAACCTGCAGCTTAATGGGAGTTTGATCTTCATTCTCTAATAGGCCCTGCAGGATGTGGCAGCAACAGAGCATCTCCAGAACAGGCTCTTGCAGCAGGATGGATGTGAATGTCTGGGGCAGGCAGGTGTGGGTGGGAGTCAGATCTTGGTTCTCCCTCCCTTCCATGGGATCCAGCTCTGGCTGTAAGGCTGCCCTGCTAATCCCTAGCTGTCTGTGCTCTATAAAATGAGACCTTTCCTTCCTCATACATCCCTGCTTTAGCACACCTTGAAACTGGAGAGAGTGATAAATTGAGCTCAGGCTGCTCCTTGGGAAGAATTACAGCTGCCTGAACAGCCATGCATGCAGGCTGGGTATTTTCCTCTCTGCTTTGCCATTTTGAAATGACATTTGCTTTATCCAAGCAGTCATATTAAAACCATGCATCTCAGTAACCCTTGTTTATTAGTCTATGCAGTATTTGTAATTTCCAGACATCTTACTGTGGTTTTGGCAGTCTTCTTTATATTGTTGAAACTTTGGAAAAAAAAATAAAATAAAACAACAAAACAAACCCAAAACCCAACCCACCAAAACCTGTTAAAATTCCTGATTTGTTATATGCTGTACCAAGTATATAAACAGTCCTCTGTATTTCAGGGGTTTTTAATCTGTGACCTCCCCAGTATAAATCTCAATAGACAAATTTAGATCTCAACACAAAACCAAATTGCTTGCTGTTTATGAAATGCATATATTTGTGTTGTAAATGCAATCCAATAACACCACTATTGTCAGGATTGCTTTCTTTTTGCTTATTGAAATTACATGCACATTTAAAATAGATTTATAACTGCCTATTTCCATACGCAAGCAAAACCTGGCATTTCACTAGCTGTGCCTTTGATAGTCAAGACTTCTGTAGATGTTTTCATGATTTCTTTCTGGTTAGAGGAAACAGGAGCTGTTTATTTTGATGGTTTTTATTTTTCGCATCTACAGCTAAAATTGTGTCTACTCAGTGGTGTCAGTGCCATAGCTGTCATTTATTAAAAATACATGTAGTTTGAATGGAACCTCATACATATAGATTAATAGAAATTATATATATATGTGTGTATATATATACATATATACATATATGTACTTAGAGCAAGTAGAATCTAACTCCAGGTTGAATTTTGCTTCTAAACCCTGAATTTACTGAATGGCCAAAACCCTGTGACATTGCTGGCACTTGTACTGTCACTCCTAAATGAAAGTGGGGAGGGTGCCTGGTGTTCCAGCTCTTCCAGGGGTGCCTCCCTCAGGGCTGCTTGGTCCTGCTGCTCACCCTGGCTCTTCTGGGTGCTGCTGTTTGTCCAAGGACTGACAGCAGGGAGCAAACTTACTTAGACTCTGCAGACATCCAGCTCAGCTCGAGACTGGCTTGACTGACTTTACTCATCTGTGATAGAGAGCAAACATAACCCCAGGGACTTGGGATCAAGCAGATGGAAAGATTTAACCCCAAAACACTTCCAGCTATAGTTCTTCTTTATACAGCATAATCCTCTTATGCATCCACCTATTTCTTATCTCACTAAGTGGTTGAATATTTTATTTGCAAAGCTTGCATGTGGGCTTCATTTATACTGCAGGCTCTGTGTTCATGTGTGTCTTTCCATGCTGGGGTTGTGCACTTCCCAGGCTGCATCTCCTCATTCACACAATGTCACAGAGCCTTGTACAGATTTTGGTCTGTCCTTGGACAGGTCCCTCTGTTTTTTGCTTGCACAGCAAGCTCAGGGAGTGTTTGAACAATGCTCTCAGGCACTTGGTGGAATTCTTGGGGTTGTCCTGTCCAGGGCCAGGAGTTGGACTTGATGGTCCTGTGGGTCCCTTGCAGCTCAGGGATGATTTTATGATTAGAGTATATTCTTAAGACCTTCACAGAACTGTTCTTACCAATGCCAGCATTGACCCAAAGAAAAGGTTGGGACTTTTTCTTCCTTGTTTCCAATAACGTGTTTGCAGCATTGTGCTTAACATGCACAAGTCTTTTTGGGGTCCAGGGCTCACTGGTGATCCCAGGTTCATCTAGCATCAGCTGGAATGAATAACTGCTCCATGCAATCCAACCAAATGGAGAAGGCAGGATGTTCTGGGAGAGCAGGACCTCATGAGCAGTAATGAGACTGTATCTGAAAAGTGCTAAAGACACACCCCCACAGGGATTATTAATGCATAGAAATAAAATGAAATTCTGAATGCTAAATAACTAAACAAAACTCAAAGACAGATATTAAAGCCATTCTGGAAAGGCTATAAATCAGTTGCAGGCAATAGGCTGGAACAGAGTTTGGAAGTGTTGGAAACACATCTGTCATCAGGGAAACTGTAGCAACCTTGCTTCCTGACTGCAGAGGGAGAGGCTTTGATCACAGCTGTCACTGAAGCACTAATTTCTTAAAAACTGACTTAAAAGTCAGCATAAAGTTTAAAAAAGAATGGGAGTTTATGACTAAAATCTTGTTTTCAATGTTGATTCTAATTCTTTTTTAGTAATATGCATTTCAATAGAACTAACTTATGGCCCCTAGGATTTTTATTAAGTTTATGTCATCCTTTTCTTCTTGCTTACCTGTCAACCTCATTTCATCAACTCCTTAATGTAATATTTCTTTCATTAGTGAATAGTGACTAATGCTGGGGAACTGGGACTGCTGGGGTTGTATTACATAGTGCTGTAAATCAGGTCAAAGCAGTACTTGGATACATAAAAGAAATTCTGCTTGTCAGGTGGGTATTTACCCTGATGCTTTAATTCAGGTCAGTGGTAAGCTTTTAAGGTAATCTCTCATTTGCTGCACTGGGGTTCTTGGAGTGCACAAAGTGGATTTCTATAGCATGAAACAAAGTCAGAAGAGAGACACCAGGAGTGCACCGAATCTGTGTGCTAATGGCCACTTAGCCCACTTAAACCCAGCCTGGGCTAGCCTGACAGAGCTGCCCCAAAATTCAGGGCCCCCAGCTTATAATTCCATTGCTGCTGTTGGCTTGCAGGTAAGCATCAGGCTGGGAGAGAGCGACCTGTGTGTGTTAACTAAGCTAGAAATACAGGAAAGAAGAAGAAGAAGCACTTGAATTTATAAGGGTTTGCTCACCCGGAGTTTGAATGTTGATTGCTTCTGACAGTGTGTTAGGATAAGGAAATGTTTGAAATCGTGACCTCCTCCTCAGGGGAAAAATGGTATAACCAGAGATGCTCTGGGAGAAGGGCAGTGATATACAGTGGTGTCAAACTAAGCAATTTGAATTGGTCCTTCGAGGTCAGGAAGGGTTCAAGGGAAAGATGACCTGTGTGGGTTGGGTTTGTGCCCAGTACTTTCAGATTTGGCTGTGGGGTTTTTGGTTTGGTTTTTGTTTTACCATCCTCAAATGACAATGATGAGAGGTATTAGGATCTATTGTTTTGAACAGAGATTTCTACATCTGCAGAAGGAATTATCTCCTGGATATTGTCTCTAATTTGGGCCAGTAGAACATTCTGTCTCATGTGTTAAGCGTTTCATCTCTAATCAGGATGTCAGATCTACTAAAGCAAGCACATATCTTCTGGGTTTGAATACGTGTGAATCCCTGATAATGCTACAAGGGAATAAGTGTAGGAGAATCCTTGCTAAGTGACATCTCATTTCTGCCTTTCACTTAGTTAAAGCCAGTAATAGGCTGAACAAGGAACAGATGTAAGCTCAGATATGCTGTGTAAGTACATGCAGTGCTTATTCAGTGGTGCCAGGTGTGTGGATAGGGGAAAGCTCTGGAAGAGAGCAGGTTAGCTGCTATCATATCCTGATATCAGATCTCCAGAACAGGACTGGGAGCAGAAGAGCTTTTCTATCCTTGAAGGCTTCAGAATTTCAGTCTTCCAGTGCTGATGCACCATTGGCACTGAAAGATTTAGAATTTCTTTGTTGGGTGTGAAAAGTAGAACAAACTTACCCAAATTCCCAAAGACTTGGAACCTCCTCCCGTTCCTGTCCTAGAACTGACTGTTGGGACAACAGAATTTATGTAGACATGATTACTGATGTGAAAAGATTGTACCACTCAAAATACACATCCATGCCTCAGAAAAGGAGTTGCTTTCCCATATCTTCTATTAAATGTTTCTGTGCTTTAAATATGTGCTTGAAGACACAGGCTGGGGGGAGAAAGGCATGAAATTTTATTTGGGAAGTTTTTTGGGTTTTTTTTACTTGAACAAGAAGGCCTAGGAAACACTGAGAAAGGGGAACTGCCTTTTCTCTGAAGATTAGAGAAATCAGCATTATTTTAAGCAATCCATCATGCCATGCTATAAAACCCCAGTGCCTTTCAACAGAAAGGACTGGGACTGACAGGGTTGTATTTTAGGATGTACTATTCCAATGGTGTCCCTGCTGTTATGGAAATACAGACTTGACCAGTGGTGAATCTTCCCCTTCTTTTTAAAAACAGTCAAGGAGTGAATTTTCTGGAGCATATCTGAAAAATCTAAAATAGAGAAACTGTCACTGTATTGCCCTCTGAAACATCAAATGCTCCTGGTCAGGAATTGGTCCTACAGAACCTTCGAAGGTTCCTGCCAACATGAACTATCCTAAATCCCAATTAAAAAAAACCCAAATCACTTGGTGACCCTGCATGGGAGCCCCTTCCCCTTCCCTGACAATATTCCTTCTGCAAGTGTGAACATTAGAAACTACTGATTCTGTAGGAGAAGGGTTCCTGTGTTAACCTAGAAAATCTGGCCTTGCTTGCAATATTCAGGATTTCTTTATTTATCATTATGCTAGGTGAGATGTGCAGAACATCTGAACCTCTACTCTGTCTTAACAGATCACTTGGGTTTCTGAAAAGATGCTGAAATTCCGAATACATTGAGTTCACATTACCCTGCTCCCCTGTGAACAGACACAAAGGCTGTGGTTTATGTGAAGGCAGCCCTTGCTCCGAGTTTGTCTTCAGGGTTTGCATTCCACTTGGATTGCTGCTAAATAGTCCTTCTTTTTTTTTGGTTCAAGCCTGGGAGGGAGGCTCGTTGGTAAGTTTAGCAGTAGCTGTGTAAGCTTTATTTTTACTTAGCTGTGTTATTTTGTTCTTATGACTGTTACAATCTCCTGCCATCTGGGGGCTTCTGGGCCTGCTTCAATAAACCCTGTTCTCTTTTCCTGTTGCTCTGAGGATTTGTGCAAAGGGAAGTGGAAGTGGATGGTTTATGCAGTGGACTCCAGGCTGTTGAAGGAGTGTGAGACATATTTTACTTGTTTGTGCTTAGGTAAAATTGTCTTGGTAAGTTGCCACAAATGGCAGCCAAGGAAGAAATTGGTGACTTTATTGACAGGCTGTCACAATGTGAAAGGGAGATGCTAATCCCCTTCCTGCTTTTCCACAGCAGAGCAGTGGTGCTGACTTTTAGGAATGTGTGTGTGCTCTTGGGTGGATCAAAATGCCAGCAATCATCCTTGAAAGTACTAAGTGGTGCCTAGCAAGAATGCCACCTTCTGCAGGTACCATCACCAGAAACTGCAGTGCAGGGAAGTTCCCAGGAGAACCACTTGTATGCTGTGGTCATGAGCTTCTGGAAAATTCTTGAGCAGAGGTCTTTCTTGAAAAATTCACCTCTTTCCACTTGCACATCACATCCATCACTTTTGTAAAGTGCTTACACTGTTCTTAGGAATCCTTATTTATAAGTTTCTGTGTGAAGCCCCACTGTTTTATACAGCAATTTTCTCTCCCAAGAGACTGTGAAATGACTCAGCCCAGCAGCCCTCTGTGATTCCAGCATCTGTATTTATGAGCTAGAGGATGTGTGTGGTGCAACATTTCATTTTACTTTTTGGTTTATAGACTTATTTTCACTTGGCACATTACTCATCCCTCCCTCTCTGTAAACACACCACTGGTGTAGATTTCCTCAGACCAGTTTTTATTCTCTTTGCTCTTTTGCCCTGCTGATGGTCCTGCTCAAGAATTCTGTGGCATTATGGTCACCTTTGGTCTGGCTGGCACATCGTCATCGTATCAGCAATTCCCAGTTTCCAAATTGCCACGTTTAATAACAGTGGTTTTGAGATTCAGCATTGTCAACTTTGACTGTTCCCTTGACCTCCTCATTTTCCTGGGAGGTTATTGGGATAGCTGTATAATGGAAGAATATGTTAAAAGAAATGCATTAAAAGTGGCATTTTTTACTGCTCTGACGAAGCTCCATCTGTAAATGCTGCTTAAGAGGGATGGAGCTGCTGTCCAACGTGCTCTCAGTTAGCTGGTGGAGTGCATGCCAAACAGATCTGTGCCTTTCCTGCTGCTCTGCAAAATAACTCACATTTGCTCTCAGGAGTGAGAAACAAGCTGTCCTTACCCCTTTAGAGCAATAATCCATTCAGTATGCAGGTGGATTAGTTCAAGTGGTTGGGTTAAAGAATCCTCTTTGTAAGAAGAAATAACCCTACTAGGTACATAATTAGCTTCTGCTTTTGTTTCTAATGACTTTAATCCCAGGGTTTAGTCTTTTGGGCCTTTTTTTTAAACATAGGTATTCCAGGCACTAAGTGCTCTTACAACCCCCTGGCCTGGTGCTGACGCCTTCTTAGAGAGCCAGAAGTAACACAGCTTCAGCAGGTCCACAAGAATGATAAACAGCAGCCAAGTGTACTGATTCCTAATGGGAAATATTAACTGTGTGGAAGGGAGTGTTCCATATTTGATGGCAAGGCCAGATCCCAGATCTGGAGTTCTCTGGTCAGCTTTATGCTTCTCTTTGGAGCAGTTAATCATCTAATTGAGCTCTTGTTTCTTGTTTGAAGAAGATACACTTTGCACAACTCTAACCAAGATAATTTCAGAAATCTTATTAGGAGCATCAGATTTGTGTCACCTTATATTTGGACCTCAAGTTTTACTTGAACATGTCTTCTTTTTTTTCAGTGGCAGATAAGCGAGTGATTGCAGAATTGAGCACCCCATGAAAATCTGTCTTACACCAATCTGTTTAACTCTTTAAGAACATCCTCTCTTGCTTACCCAACACCTGCATGTGACAAGCAAAGAGACCCTGATCCCTTTGTCCTTTGTGTGTTCATGATCATTCTGAGATCATTTACAAACAGGTTCCACTGTACATGTAGGGCCAGAGAATCAATAACTGATCACAAATCCAGAGACACCTGCTGATGGTCTGTTTATAAATCTAGTCCATACTGAGTGAAGTACTTGGGGATAAAAGAGCTTTATATATGCAAATATTCATTTTTCTTCTAAGTGAGGTAAAGCTGTTTTCATCTCAAAGGATGAAAATCCTGGGAGTGTTGGTGGAATTGAGCCCATCTTTTAATGATCCTATCAGCAGAGTTGCCAGGCTGACATTTGATTATCTCTGAACAGCGTAGTGCTGCATTACCACCTCTCCCAAGTGGATTGCTTATCCATGCCTTTTGCAACACCCTGGCTGAATTAATTCAACTGTTCCTGGAGTGCTTCCAGCAGAGACAATTCACTGGTAACAACTAAGTAAAAGTTTCCTTCCAGGATTTTAACTCAGGATTTTAACTGGCATGTTGTGTTTGGTTCCACTTGGACTCATAGCAATCCATTATTATGAATGTTAAGCAGTTATGAGTCTATTAACAGGAGGTGCAACAAGGAAAATGCCATTGGGGTGTGTTACTGAAGTGCTGGGGGTTTAGTGCACCTGTAGGACTGTGCCCACTCGATTGCTGGGCTGATTATATAAAGGTGCAGCAGCATTTCCACCTTCAGACTGTTGATATCACCCTGTCCACAGCTCTAGGAGCCGCTGCTGGCTGCTTATTGATGCTGCAGAAAGACTTGGAATGGCTGTGGCTGGGTTAAACTCTTGCTTGCATTCAGGTGACATAAATGATCTCTTTGTTATTCCTGTTCTAAGCTCTGTCTCTGCCTATAATTAGTCTGACCTGAAGGCAGTGCACCTGTTGGGAAAACCTTCACTGTTTCAGAAGGAGCAAGCCAGAAAACCAACTTCTCCTCAGAACACGTTTTCCTTCAAGAAGGCTGGGATTAGATCCAGCTTTCAAACTTTATGGATAATGCTCCTGTCTGATTTGTCATTTGTATCTCTGCCATTTCTATTGGCAGAGCATCAGGTTTGAAAGAGCCTCTGACCCAATAAAAGCATGAATTATTTAAGACGTGAGCTAATTTTCTTCGGGCTTTGTAATAGATCAAAACATGATAGCAGCACAGAGGACTGCTTTCTGGAATTCCATTCAAGTATCCTTTAAACATTTTAAATATATTTGCATTATGGTCAATTAAAAGGAGCTGAAACAATGCTAATAGTGGATTTCTTATTACTAATGCTTTTAAAGTTCCAAGATTTGTGCTTCATGCTTGAGGGTAAAGCCCCACCTCTAACTAATGAGAGCTAAGAAGAAGCTTCCCTATGGGCAGATTATTCCATAACTGCTGCACGGCTGCTGGCTTGTCTCCCCAGCTCAGGAAGGGCTAACATCCTGCCAAAGTCTCTTCCAACCTCTTCCCTTAGGGCATTGTTTATTAATTCAGACAAAAACCTCTGAGAATAACGCAAAGCAAAGCTGCTCCTTGAACACCACAGCCTTTGTTCCATGCCCTCTGCTTTATCTCCTCTGCAGCTGTAGGGGAGAGCTCTTTAGTGCATGCTCCTCTCAGTATCTCTAGGTTTTATTTGAGCAACAACCATTCCCTTTCCATCTGCATCTCCAAACTGCATGGGTTGGTCTTGGCTGAAGTGCTCAGGATCTCGGACAGACAGCCCCTCCATCTGGGCTAATACACCAATTTTAGTGTTTCTTTTTTAATTATCAGCCATAATAGTGAAATGAATACAATAATGTGGGAATTAAATTGCTTCAGAGATGCTTCAGCAAAAGGGGAGATGTCTTTGTGTGTCCAAAGCCTTGTTCAGAGCCACTGTCACCCGTGGCTGTGACAAATGCACTTGGTGATCCAGCACTCCAACCCATGGGAGCAGCGTGGCTGCCTGCTCTTCCAATCCACAAATACAACACCTAGAAACCTATTTTCGTACCATTTTTTGAATGTATTGCTTGACAGGCAGCTTGTCTCCAGCGAGGGTTCACATTTATAACAGGTGCTCATTTCTGAAATTATCAAGAAAAAGACTGTGTTCTAATTTAATTATATAAATAATTTAAATTATTTATAAGGGCTGCTTCAAATTTCTATCTAAAAAATCTTTACAGACTGCATGTGATT